>JAEANM010014638.1:0-13923 GCA_017656035.1 Myanophis thanlyinensis
AATAAATAATAAAATTTCTTGTATAGCTTGTTAAAAAAAACTTGTTGATTGGTATTTGGTGCATAAATCCCTATCAAAAGAATCTATTTTAAGTCCAATAGTACCTCCAAAATCAACACCCTTCCCTCCTCATCAGCAAAGATCAGTTTCAATATTTTCCTTTATATAAAAAACTATTCCTCTCTTTTTTTCTGACCATGCAAGGGATACAATTTTTTTGCCCAATTTAGGACAGTCCAAAAAATTTTCTTGTTGCTTAACAATATGCACTTCTTGGAGGCAAATTATGTCCAAATTTCATTTTCTTAATCTATTAAAAAAAATTACTTCTCTTAGATGGAGAGTTTAGTCCATTTATATTAATAGAGAATACTTTTACTACTACTTCCATGGTTTCTGTATAAATAGGTCTCACTGTTCTCATTGTTCTAGGTTCTCTCGGCAATCTCAGTGATATTGGTACTCTAGGTATAGCTCCTTGTTGCTCTCTCAGCGATCTTGATGTCTTCGGTATAGCTCCTTGTCACTCTGTTGACAAGCTCAACACTTCCAATATGGCTCCTTGTTGATCAGCTTTTGCATCTTTATCTCCTTTCTTCTCCATTTCTAAATGTAGATTGCCTCCTGCTACTTCACACTGTTGTAGTGTTTTCCCTTCAGTTGTTTCCATTTCTTTAATTCTCTCTTCTCTTTGCTCTTCTATTCCTTGTTTGTCTTCTGGGATGATAAAAAAATCTTCATAAAATTTCTGCACCTTCTTTATAGAGTCTAATCTGTATGTGCATTCTCTCCATATCACCAATATTCTTTCCAGAATTGACCATCTAAAATTCACTTCATAATTCACTAACAATTTTGTTAGAAATTGATATTTCCTTATTTCTCTAACTCTTCCTGGAATCTGCTTCAGAACTATTATCTCTTTCCCTTTATATTTCAAAGGTTCATCTCTTGCTTTTTGTAGAATTATAGATCTTGTGATTTTTCTTTACGAATCTCACATTCACTTCCCTAGGTAATTTATTCCTTGTTGCACATCTGGTGTAGACTCTATAGATTTCATCAATTTCAGCCATTACTTCTTCTGGGGTAGACTCTAAAAGGGGTGCCAAAATCTCCACCACTATTTCTGCCAAATTCTCTCCTTTTCTTCCACTAAGTTTTGAAAGTGGAGGTGGTGCCCAGCTCGATCATCTCAAGAAAGATAATTGACCTTTCATTGATTTGGCCTATTGCAGAGCACCTTCCATCCATCTCTTCCACCTTTTTCTCCATTGACTCCAATTTCTTCTCAATTTTCTGCATTCACTGCTCATTTTGAGCCACAATTAGTTGAAACTTAGTTTGAAAATTAGTTGAATCTCTAACTGCCATGCTGTCGCTTTGTCTTGAACTAATAATGAATCCAGCGTTCTCTGACCTGCTGAACTAGACTTAGCTGATGAAGCAGCTGAAGACAGAGCCAATGTGGATGTCTTCATATTTTTAAAATAGTAGTCCAGGTGTCTCAATCAATATGTTGTGTTCCAATTATAGCCGGTAAGAAAACTAATAGTCAAATATTTATTATCGCTGTGATAGTTATAATCCAAACTTGTTTATAAATATCACCCAGTTGTAATCCAATAAGGAAGCAAAACAACGCCAATGCAAAAAGAAAAAGGACTGGATTGGAAGCAGCAGAAAAGAGAAGCAAAACTCCAAAACTGTGAAAAATAAAAGAATAAGAAAAATACTTTCATTGTAGTAGTTATAATCCAAACTCAATTGTAGATATCACCCAAATATAAAAGAGAAAAAAAAGGGAAAAAGAAAGAAAAAAGGAAGGTATAAAAACTGTAAAAAAAGAATAATACAAAAGAAAAAAACAATTCCTCATTCCAAAAATAAGAAAAGAGAAAAAAAAGTAAATTAAAAAAGACAAATATCATAAACCATCCAGTTAAACCCCAAAAGGAGAGAAAAAAATTAAAAATAAAAGTACCAAGAAATAAAAAAGAAAGAAAAGTAAAGTAAAACTGAAAAAAAAAATTTCTCCAGATTATCATCAAAAAAGAAAAGAAATTCAAAAAATAATAAAATACCCAAACAGGAACAAAACAAAAAAAGAAAAAGCAAACTTCTGGTGTTTATATTTAACAGAAATTGTCAGTATGTATAAAGCATGTCCTCTTAAAATTGTTTTAGATCTACTTTAACACATTGTTATGCTTAAAATCTCTCTGTATGTCCTTCTGTAGCTAACTTTCCAAAACAATACTTGCTATGTAGCTATGTAGCCTTGTAGGATAAGAACATGGCAATATAATCAATAGCTGTTTCTGAAGGTCAGTTCTGTTTGTTTTCAACTCTTTCACAGGGAGAAGGGAAAAAAGAAAAACAATTCTCTAGCCTCTAGGTGAAGCTATTGCACTATTTTCTCCTCTCATCTCAATCTAAAAAGTTCCAAACTCCACAAAGAAGAAAGAAAAAAGGAAAAAAGGAAAAAAGCGCTTCCTTCCCCCCTTTCCTCCCTGCTAATAATCAATAATCAATAATCCAGTGATCCAATAATCCAATTAGTTTAGGAGACTTCTATTATCAAAGTCCTAGTTATCCCAATTATTCTTCTTTATTCTTTTTACCAAATTGCTTTAGTTTTATAGCTAATAATAGTTATGGTTCTCAGTTATTTTTTGCCGCTTTTCCTTGGTGGGTCCTCTATGGGCTCCTCCAACTCCTTGTTCTGCTATCCCCTTTGGGTGGTGAGGGGGGGTGGGGGTGGCAGCGGGGGGTGGGGGGGTGGGGGGTGTGCAGCTCTGCAGCGGCTCTTCTCCCACCGCCCAGGTGCTGCTGATGGGGAAAAGTGGCTCCAGACGAGCATGCCTCTATCGCGGGATTTCTAAGCGCGATGGAGCGCATGCTTGTGTTGCTGGAGCTGCTTGCCTTTTCCCCATTTGCCCGGACATGACATCTCCACTTTTTACGTCCAGTCCGGGGCATCTGGGTGGGTTTTATAAATTTATAAAACCCACCCGGACGCCCCAGACTGGACATAAAAAGAGGACATGTCTGGGCAAAAGAGGACGGTTGGTCACCCTAACTTCCCCATATTCTTCAATTTTATCTATTAACTTAGGTGCTGTATCCAATGGGTTTTCCATTATAAAAACCAGGTCATCTGCAAAAGCTTGCAATTTATATTCTTGTTTTTTAAATTTTCAGTCCTTTTATCTCTTTATCCTGTCTGATCTTTCTATTCAGCACTTCCAATGTTAATACAAACAGCAGAGTTTACAGTGGACAACCTTGTCTAGTCCCTTTTCTTATTTATATAGTGTTAGTTAGCTCACCATTAACCATTATTTTTGCAGTTTGTTTAGTATAAATCATTTCTATGGTTCGAACAAATTTTTCACCAAAGCCTATCTGCTCCAATTGAAGTAACATAAATTGCCAATTCATGTTATCAAAGGCTTTCTGAGCATCCAAAAACATCAGAGCCACTTGCTTTTCAAAATGTGCTTCATAATATTCCAAAGTGTCCAGAATTAGTCTCATATTATTTATAATATGTCTTTTAGGCAGAAAGCCATTTTGATCAGCGTGAATAAAATTGTTTAAATATTTTTTCAGTCTTTCTGCCAAAATTGAAGTGAAGATTTTTTAATCTGAATTCAGCAGGGATATCGGCCTATAGTTTTTGACCTGTTGTGGGTCCATGTCCTCCTTCGGTATAAGTGTAATATATGCTTATAGCCATGTTTTTGGTATCTTCTGGTTTAGCATAACTTCATTCATAACTTCTAAAAGCTGTAGACTAAGTGAATCCTGGAAAATTTTATAAAATTCCATTTGTAATCCATCTGGTCCTGGTGCTTTTCCATTATTTTGTTTTTTGAGTGCTTCTATCAACTCCATCATTGTAATGTTTTCTTCCAACATTGTATCAATATCCTTAGGTATTTGAAGTAAATTCACTTCTTGAAGATACTGTTCAACTTTTTCTTCAGGAATTTTTTTTTGGTCATATAGTTTACCATAGTAATCTTGTACAATTATTTTTTTCTCATCATTTCTATAACAAAGATATCCTTGCTCATTTTTTAGCTGAATTATTTTTCTTGATTCTCTTTCTTTCCTTAATTTATAGGGTAACCATCTGCCTGGTTTGTTTGCATCTTCAAAGAAATTTTGTTTAGCGGTTCTAATTTTTTGTGCTAATTCCTCCTTTTCCATAAGTCCTATTTTGTGTTTAATTAATTCCATTTTCACTAATTCTTTCTCAATTTTCTGTTGAAAGTCTTTTTCCTTTAATATTGCATTATTTAATGTCCATCTAGTTCTCCATTTCTGTCCTTTCCATATAAGCATCATAGGATTATGATCTTCCCAAATATTTGTCTCTATTTCAATTTCTTGCACTTTATTGATTAACTCTGTTGACATCCATATCATATCTATTCTAGACCAAGATGCATGTCTATTTGAATAAAAAGTGTATTGTTTATTTTCCATATTTCTTTTTCTCCATGTGTCTTTTAAATTTATTTCCTCCACCATTTGAAAGAAGGATCTTGGCAGTGATTTTCTTGTTTTCTTTATTGTTTTCTGAGTTTTATAGTCTATTTTATGGTTAATTATTCTATTGAAGTCTCCCATCATACATATATTAGCATATATTATACATTCAATTATTTTTAAATGTAACTTTCTATAAAATTCTTCCTGATTATCATTTGGTGCATAAATTGCTATTAGTAGCATTTTAACATTGTTGTCCAATATTTCCACCATCAAAATCATTCCATCATCATTTCTATAGATCAGTTCTGCAGGTATCATGCGAGATAATATGTGACTCAGTTGCTCCGATGTTGCAGTTGAAACTCTAGCTACTGGATAGTCTGTTTGGACACAAACCATCCCGTAGGGATGGTGAGAGGCGAGGGCACATCCAGGGGATTCCAGGGATCCCTGAAACCCCCTGGTCGATCCAGGTGAAGCTCTCTTGCCAGCAGAGAAGGGGCAGCCCCCAAAGCTGCTGAAGCTGGGACAGCTCCGGAAAGGAGGAAGGATATCGGGAACAGTGTATCAGCTGAGTGAGATGAGCTTTAAAACTGGTTTTTTTTTCTATGAGAACACCCTGGGGATTTTAAATCTTTTTAAGTGCTAAAGAACAGAGACTAAGCAATGGAATTAAACCTAATTATAAACTGAACTTTTTTCTCTTTTTTTCTGGATTTTTACAAAGCCTCTTGAAGTTGGACTGGGTTTGGTTTTCCTTTTAAAAATCTTTTTTTAAGGACTTCTTTCTGACTGAAAGGTCTTTTTTTCCCTGATTTCTCAGATTAGATTAACTTGTTTTTTAATTGTAACTTTTCCTTTTTCTCATTATACTATTTTGGTTTTTTTTTTGCCCCCAACCTTTAAAAAAATCTTTAAATTTTTAAACTTGATTGTCTAAAGTAAGGGGTGGGTAAGGGAAAAAAATTCTGCCAACTAGAGGCTTATATGTAAGGCTGTGTTATTCTCTGTAAATTTCCACAGACTACGTTTATAAAAGACCTGCCTTTTATGGATTGGACCTTGAGGTTGGAAGATCTGTTTATGCAGCTGGTGCCTTATTGCTGCTAGCTTCAACTTGTGGTAGAAATGCCAAGATTTGGAATGACCTTGAGAGAATAGGCCTTTTGTCTTTAGAGCCTTGTATAGTGAATGGCAGTTTTTTCTTTTAATATAGAGTTGCTTTTTATTTTCCTGTTTACCCACCCTAATTTCCACTTCAACATTTTCTTAATTTTCTCCTCATTGATATACTTCTCCTTTTTTTTGTTTTTGAGGTATATCTCTCTTTTTAATTACATCTTTATTATTTTTAAATATTTTATTTTTTCTTCTTTTTTTGGGTTAGGGTTAATTTTTTTTTCACTTTTGGTTGTTAATTTTTATCCTTGGCTATTTTGTATTTTCTCTTTTTTTTATCTGAACCTGTTGGATTAGGGCAAACAAGTGCCTGAAGGATTTTTTTCTCTCTCTCCTTTTCCGATTTGCTGATATTTTTCTTTTCTTTTTTTTTCTCTCTTTTTATGGCCCTATTCTCTGTTGGATTAGGGTACATAAGCCTGAAGATCTCCTCTTTTTTTCTTTGATTTTGACTAAAATCTCCAAGATGAGCAGAAAGCCAGTATCTACAGTCCCTTCAGTGTCAAGTTCTGCTTCTTCTTCACCAGTGGAAGGACAGAGCTTGATACAGACCATATTATCACAGGAAGACAGGGAGAAAAGAAAAGAGAAACAGGAAGTAACTCTACAGATTATTCTACAAGGAATTCAAAAGATTCAAGTAAAGGTGGACAATATTGAGAAGAGTACAGAGAATATTGAGCAAAGAATGGAGAAGACTGATGAGAAAATCGAAAATATCCAACAGATGATGAAGAAATATGAGGAGAGACTTGAGAAAATTGAGGTTCAAGAAGGACAAGAAGATTGGAGATATTGATGCCCGACTGGATGTTGTTGAGAAAGATAGGAGTGGAATTTTAGGATGGGAAATCGACAGATCAGAATTTTATCTCAGACTCCAAAATGTGGAAGAAGAAAAAGGTGAGAATCTTACAGAGATAATGATAGAAATCTTGGCAGAGGCCTTGGAGATAACTAAGGAGAAGATGATGGATGGAATAGATGAAGTGTTTCGTGTCTACACAAGATATGCAATGAGAAACAAGTTGCCGAGAGAAGTTCACATTAGATTCACTAAAAAACCCATCAAAGTACAGATACAGAGGATAGCGAGAGAGAAAACCTTAAAATATAAAAACAAAGAAATAATAGTATTGAAACAGGGGCCTAGAAAAGTGAGGGAGTTGAGAAGAGAACAATCTCTGAAATCTAAGTGATAGTTATCAGCAATTTCTAATTATATTTACTTTAGTCTCTTTCTCATTAGCTTTTATAATATTGTATTGCATCTATCTACTTGTAGGTAATTTAGGCACATCAACTTATCTGGTGTTTTCAGAACAATGATGATATTTTAGTAATATTTTAAAGTATCTCAACAGTCCTTCATTTCTATACCACTTATATAGATATGTATGTATATTAAGCATCTGACCTGATCTGAGCTAATTTGAGTTTTCTATGCTCGGGAATTTATATCCAAAAGGGGGTTGGGAAGTTGTATTAAACAAATAATAAGGAATAAAAATGAATACTCCAATATATTTCAAAGATAATGCAACCAAAATATAATAGACTGGTAACATGAAGACATACTGTGCTTTAATTTGATTGATTCATTTTGACAGCAGCCAAATAATTGAGAGTAAAGGTGTTAGAACAGATGAAATATTGTAGAAGTTACTTTCAAAAAGGAGCCCCAGCAGCAATTGCAATTGGAGTTTTATTTCCTTTGATATTGTACTGTTATTCACTTGCAGTTTAACATAAAACTATGAAAGATATGCAACTTTTCAAATAAAAGAAGCGCTTGTAAGGAGAAGAGTAAACTTGAACAATGAAGTATAGTCTGACATTGAATTTATGACAGATATACCATCAAAAGCAAAATTATCTTAATCTTTTCCCCTGACTTTTTCTTTCTCTCTTTTTAAAATCCCCTTTTACAGACTGTTGCTTATCAAGTATGTATTCCTAGTTCACCAGGTTAGTGAATCCCTCTGAAACACCCATTTGTGCCATTCTATGACTAGTTTACTAGGAGTTAACTGCTTCAACATAGTCCTTTGTTTGGTTTAGATTTTGTTTAGACTTTGAGCAGATACAGCATTTTCTACAGCACAGCAGTTAAGGAAACGTTAGAGTTACCCAAATGGAAAGAGCAGTCAAGAAATTGGAACTAATGGATCCAGAAAATTGAAGCTGGATGTTCCAAGAATGAATAAATTATGCATTCAAAATTACTGAGTTAAAGTTGCATGATTTAGATTTCCCTTTGTAGATTCACATTTAAATTTATGGTACATATGATTTGAATACAGAAAAAAAACCAGAACAAAATACTGAATTTGTTTCACAGCTATTGAAATAAGGGGAAATGTTATAAAAGACTGGAAAACCTAGTTCTAATCCAAAAGTTTCCATTTAAACCCAGTTCTGTATTTCTAAAAGTGGGTGATAACTTTATGAAAAAGCCAGTGGTTGATCTAGTAGTCTGGCATCAGGGTTTAAACTGGCAAGTAATGACTTCTAGTTCCCTTTAGGCACAAAGTGTCTCTCAGGCATAGGAGGAGGCAAACCATTTCCAAAATCTTGTCATGAAAACTGTAGGAATTTATCAGGACTAACTCAAAGGCAGAAAAAGGAGGAAAAAAAACTTTTTGCGAACCTATAATAGAGTTTCAAGCTTTTTTGGTGTTCATATCCTAACATCTTCTGTATTGCTACAGTATCATACTACAATATTCCTGTATACTGAACTTTTATTTTTCTGCTATACTTACAGCATTGTTGACATACCCTTTTTTTTCTTGAAAGCGTTCTAAATGTAAGATTCCAATTTTGGAAAATTCTTTCTATGCAAGGTCATGCATATGAATCTCGCTCCCAACATATTTAATATATTTTTTAAATTACTATGTTCTGTAGATTGGCTAAAAATATATGAGTAATTAGCATCTTTAAACAATAAACTTCTGAATCATGCTATCATAGAGATGAGTATCACAGTTGTTGTAATGCAGTATTGCAGGCAAACTCTGTCCACAGCTTGGAATTTGATCCTGATGGGCTCAAGGTTGACTCAGCCTTTCACCCTTCTAAGGTTGGTAAAATGAGGATTCAGATTGTTGGTGGCAATATGCTACACTGTAAACTGCTCAGTGCTGTAAAACATTATGGAGCAGTATATAAGTGTAAGTGCTAGGACTATTGTTATTGTTAAATAATGTTTAAACATTACATCTACATTAAGATCTTATAAAATATACACATAGCTATTAGAAACACATTGAAACTTATACTTACAGGGGTAGTTTAATAAAGAGACAAAGTAAAAATCTCCATAGCATTTCTTTTGAAGAAATTAATTAAAATAAATGACTGCTTCTGATCTAGCCTGATGTGCAACAATTTAGGGACTAATATTTTTGGAAAAGAAAATTTGACAAAGATGGAAAAAGGACATTTCTCATTGTGCTTGAATCCATGTCTTCTCTAGCAGTCCTCAGATAAATTAGATTTGCTAGTATCTGGAACCCATTGGAATGGATGAATTATTTGGTGTAGAGAGCCAACTATAAATTGCAGCACTTCCTATGATATCCTAAAGTCTTTCGATTGCACTATTTTAGGTGATATATTTACTTTCATATTGTAGAATTCCAAAGAAATTTACAAGAAGAGTAAGAAGTGAGAAATGTGTGCCATTGTTGAGCAATTAATAACCACAGGTTTAAAGGCAGGTTTTAAAGGCTTCTAGCACAGGTTCCAATCCAAATATGCTTTCTTCACCATTATATAATTCAGATGTTTTCCTCTGGGAAAGCAGAAACATAAGCCAAGATTTTCAAAACATTTCCCCTGTAGCATTAGCAATGATAGAAATAGAATCTAAATTGGCTAAATCAAGGAGTGATGGCCAGTGAGTGGTGCTTCATCAGGGACAACAAGGATTAAATAGGCCTTTGTCAACATTTGGAGGCTTGAGGTGCATAACAAATCCTTTGCTTATGACTGATTTTATGTGGAAGTATTCTAGTGGATGGAAATGAGTCCCTTGACCCTATAGTTCTTGCTCACTTCAGGAATGGTGGCAGATGAAAATTGCAGCTATAATATCATCTCAAAGGGCACTTGTATATTTCTTTAGGCCAGTAACTGATGGCTATTCTTGTGAAGTATCATAGTCTTTTTTTTTCCAGGCTGGCATTTTTCATGCCATGGGTTCCAAAGCAGGAATAGAAATACATGCAATTGCCAACCACAAGCATTTAGACATCATAAGTCATCCATTCCTACTTTATGACAAGCTTAAAAATAACACCACTTTGTTTTCATGTACTTTCTGATTCCAAGCCTTTACAGTGCACTGCAATCTGCTGTAAATCTTTTCTCTGACATTACTACTGACTCTTTTAATGTAGCTTTGCCTCTAAAAAAATTTTTCATTATACAATCCAAATGTGAGAGGAAACCTTGATTTTCCTACTGCAAAAAAATCTGTAAAGATCTTTAAACTTAATGTCTTCGTTCCTTTTCAGGTACATGAAATTTAAAATTGAGAAGTTAGTGAATTAATCATATATTCCCAACTGACCTATACGTTTTCATTCAAATACTGTCAAATATTGCAATGTAAATTCTTCTTAATAATTTTTATTAGTACTTTTAAACAGGTAGATAAAAACTAACACAAACTGATAGGTAGTAAGCATAGTACAAGAAAAATAAATCAAAGGAAAAACAAAAAATGTAAGAAAAGAAAAGTTTAAAAAAATAGAAAAGAAAGAATATAAAATGGCTTCTGATATTCTTCACAGTAATTATAAGTACAAAGTCTCTGTCTCTAAAGTAACATTATATTACTCTTCTTTCTATAATATATCCTATCTAATTGTCATAAGTCACAAGTTTTTTTTTAATTTGTACACAAAAAGTCCATACAGGATTTCCAGTTAACAATTAATCTAGAAAGGGTTTTTTTCTAATCAAAGAAGTGAATTTATTTTAGAATTTTGCAAAATCTGTCAACTTCCCCAACATTCTTCCATGTCAATCTTCAACCTTTCTCAGTACATACAATAATCTTATTGCTGTGATCATATACTGAAATAATCTTTCAGGGCTTTTTTTTTCTAACTGCCCATTAATCCCAAAATGAAAACTTATGATTTCAATTGAATATTAATCTTTAAAATCATATATATCAAAGCATATATTTGAATCCAATTCTTTAGCTTTTTATATGTCCACCAAGCATGATAAAATCTATATTATTCACATTTCCAACATAAATTAGCACTAATCCATATACAGCTGTTGAGAATGGTGTATTTAAAAGGCGGAATGGAGTCTTACAAACAATGAAGGACTCACTGCTGGAGGATTCTCATCTGAGCAGGTCATATTGGGGTGAAGCCATGTTAACTGCTAATTATTTAATCAATAGGCTGTGGTATTCATCCATTAACGATACCCCATATGCAATATTGTATGGAAAAAAGTTATTTCTGGCACATTTAAGGGTGTTTGGAAGCAATGCATGAATGCATATTCTAAAATCAATCAGGAGAAAAGGACAACCAAAGGATAAAAAGCTCAGGTTTATGGGCTGTGAGCCTGGCTCAAAGAGTTATCACTTTAGTGATGGGAGTAAAAGAATAGTGATTTCCAGATCTGCTAGCTTTGCAGAGCAAAATTGGGGCAGAATTGATGGCAATTTTTGGAATGATTCACTTAATGATGGTGATCCACTTAGTGATGGTAACTCACTTAGTGATGGTGTCAGTGTTCAGGGAAGAGAATCTTAAAAGGAACAAGAAAAGGAGTCAGGAGAAGATGATGGCTCAGATATGAAGGGGTTGCAACAGAGGAGCAGTCAATGCCATGTAGGTCAGAGTGATGGAACAAGGGGATTCCACCTGATAGGTATTCTGCTAGTAAAGTAAAAATGTGTAATGTATGGTATGAGCCAAGGAATTATAAAGAAGTATTGGTATTACTTAAAATTGAACAAGTAAACTGGAAAGAAGCCATAGACAAGGAAATGAAATCCATGGATGAACATAAAGTGTTCACATCTATAGCTTTGCCACAGGGTTGCAAAGCAGTAGAATATAAATGGGCATACAAAAAGAAAGTACTACCCAATAATGAGGTCCGGTATAAGGAGTTAGTGGCATAAGGTTTTTCACAGATGAAGAACATGCACTATGATGAGGTATTCATGCCTACAGTAATGAGCATAAGGTTGGCACTAGCATTGGTAGCAGCACATGAGCATAAAATTTTGCATTTTGACATAACTACAGCATTCCTCAATGCTGAGTTAGAGGAAGAAATTTACATGATTCAAGCACCAGGATATGAAAGTAAAAAGCTTAACATGGTGTATAAATTGGACAAAGCCATTTATGGGCTGAATCAGCACTGGAATATCTGTTTAGATAAGGCATTGAAGAGTCTTGGGTTCAAGAGTTGCAAGGGTGATGGTGACATATACACTGGAAAGTTAAATGGTGGGGATTAACAATTATTAGCATTTGTGGATGACCTTTGCTTCATTGCACAAGATATATCACAGATAAAAGAATTTGCTAATCAATTGGAGAAAAAAATTGAATTAAAGAATTTGGGTGACACAGTGGTCCAGACCAGACATAGCTTGTGCAGTAAGCATCTTGAGTTGCTTTACTGCTGCATCACAATTGCATTAGATGGCTTTAAAAAGCATTCTCGGGTATTTGATGGGAACTGTGAATTTAGGACTTCAAATACAGGTCTCTGAAGAATATTGGTTTTATGCAGTGGTGGAATCAGACCAGTTTGCTACTGGTTTGGTGTGTGTGCATGCATGTGAAACGTGCTGCAGCGCGGCTCTTTAAACAGCTTTTAGAGGCACCAGAGGCAGTGGGGATAATCAGAAAGGCTCCGTAGATGCTCCAAACAGCTGATTCAGGGAAGTAAGAAAAAAACCAAGCTCATATAAGTAAGGGTAAGGGCAGGGGCGGGTGGGCAGGGCAGGGGCGGGTGGGCAGGGCCAATTTCTACTGGTTCTGATGATGTGGTGCAATCCAGCTGAATTCCACCACTGGTTTTATGTCTCCTCTGTCATGAGGGGAGGAGTGTCAGTGTATGAAAGTTCATGACTTAGAAGAGACATAGAACAGATCAGCCGATTGGGGACTGAAACAATTTGGGCATGACTTAGCTCTACAGCTCTAAAACTGAAACTAGCTGCATTGAGCTAAAACTGAAACTCTTAACTACTCTCCTCTACCTGTGTTTGCTTGTACTTGTTACCACATTGGAAAAACCTGCTTTTGGTATTGTATGGTTACTTCATGTGTTATATTACATATAAAGAGAAATTATTGAATACTGATGAATCAGTTACATGTGTGTGCTTTTGGATGTAATTGCTGCTGCAAACTCTGTCTCTCTCTCTCTCTCTCTGAAAAAAAATAAAACCAGCCTCCCTCTACCAAATACAAGGAAAACAGTTATGAAAAATGCAAATGAATTTCAGAACAGAACTAATTATCATTGCTTCTATAGCATAGATATGGGAAGAGGTCTCTCTGAGTAATTTAGCTCTAAAAGCTTCTGGACAGTATTCGTCTCTGGGGAATTCTAGGTGACATAATGCTAAGAATTAACATAATGTTCCCTTTGTTACCATTGCTATACATTTAAATAATTGTTTCACAGAAATACTTGGTTAACTGACCCAAGTTAAAAAAATTATTATAGGTCAAATGCTAAATTTAAAGTAACTGCAGAAATTATTGTAGGACAGTCATTTCCCAGCCTTGTATCTTCTACTTATTTCAATTACAGATTCTGTGAATATGTACCTGTCTTGAATAGAAATTATAGGAGTTAAGATTCAATATATCTGGAAGGCACAAGGGGGAGTTAAGAGTAGTAATGATTATGTACTGTACATATATAACTATAGCATAATCAGAACAATAATTTATTCCCATGATTGATTTTTTTGAGTAAAATTGTGTGTGTGTGTGTGTTGTCATATTTTTAGGAGCAATTGCATTTAATGGAAAAGAAGAGTGACCAAGGAATAAGGCCCTCAAAATCTCATTTTTAATATAAAATTAGTTCCTTTTAAAGTTTTTTTTTAACCAAAAAGGCCCTACAACATTTTTTTTCTAATATACATTAAGAATGTTGGGGAGTTCAGTGAAGCATATGCCTTGAGCTTTCAGGAGCAATCTGTAGTCAGGCATTTTAAATGAG
>JAEANM010014639.1:0-13922 GCA_017656035.1 Myanophis thanlyinensis
AACTGTTTATATGATTCTGGACTGTGTTTTTTGGATTATCCCTGAACTGCAAACGTTGATGACTGACTGTCTTAACCTTGTATGAATCGGATTGTTTGATGGACTTTTTATACCTCTATTTCCACGAAAGTAAAAACCTATTTGTTTTACAATTCAGTGTCTCTGTATGCTGGTTTGTGTGTTCTTAAACACCACTCTCACTACGCTTCTCTGAACGCACTCATTCTCCTAAGGGGGGACTTTCCTAACAGTTATAGATATACTGTGTGTGTATACGCACACACACATACACACGCAAAATATATGAGAGCCAGCTTGATCTAGTAGTTAAGGCATCATGACAGAAACTAGGGGACTGTGAATTCTAGTCCCATCTTCACCATTAAAGCTAGCTGGGTGACTTTGGGGCAATCATCAGGAGATGGTGGTGAATTCTAGTCCCACTTTAGGCATATCAGGTAGCTGGGTGGCTTTGAACCAATCATCAGGAGACTGTGAGTTCTAGTCCCGTTTTAGGAATGCAAGCTAGTTGGGTGACTTCAGGCCAGTCATTCTCTCTCAGCCCAGCCTACCTCACAAGGTGGTTGTCATGGAGAAATTAGGAAGTTGTATTGGATATATTTGCCGCCTTGAGTTATTTGCGAAAATAATAAAAGTGGGATACAAATAATCATCTTTTTTTTTTCCAGAAAGTCTTTTTAAAAAAAAAAACACTGAGAAGAACATTGCCCTGGGGAAATCCACTGATGGGAGAATGTTTGTCAGTTGTAGGCAGGCCAAAATCAACAGTGGACGTGATCAGAGCATTATGTGGCCAGAATTCTCATATTTTCCCCTCCATTCCCTTTTCTGTCTTCTCTCTCTGACACCCCTATTATCTCTCCAGCTCTTCCTAACACCATTTCTCTGTCTCTCTCCCTATATGGCAAGCCATCTCTGCATTTAGAAAGAGGAAGCAATCAGACCGGACTTACAAAAAATAAATGGGTCAGGAGGTTGACATTTCCCATCCCTGATCAAGAAGAAACATTTCACATATCCTTTCGAGTTTGTCTTTAAAATGCCAGAAGCAAAAATAAAATAAAATAAAGTAAGAGACAGATACAGTAGGCTTCAAGCTAGTTCTCCCTCCCTAATCTTAAGAGGGCTACTTGGGAAAAAAAAATGAGTCTTTTATAGGCCCAAAGTAAAACCCAGAATTCATTCAATATTCACTTTGTATTTCCAAACAGAGTAAACCCATCAGCTCACAGGATTTAAAAATTGTGTGGGACTTCAGTCCTTATGAATATTATTTCAATCCTGGCCAAATTCCTAGTCAAGTAAAATCTGTAGAAATATTTTGAAGAGAAAAAAATTGCCCAAAACAGACAGCAGCATTTAGCTGGCCTTGGTTTAGTTCATTCATCTGTCAAGACCTGATTTTATTTCAATGTTTGACTTTGTCGATTGTTATTATTTTACTTGGATCTCTGGGAAATCCCGTGGCTTCAGGCTAGACTGAGAAACTGAAAAAAAAACCAAAAAAAAAACCGAGAAGACAAGGCAAACCAGTTTCACAGGTTTGCCAAGAAAACTACAACTGACCATCCACGAAAATCCTAGCCAGTGAATCTGGCTTAAAAGGGGTTTGCCCTTTCATTTAATCTTAGGTTATTATGGTCATCCTAGCAAGTGTCTACTTGCCAATAATATACCTGAATATAATTATTCTATTATTCTATTCGGAACAGAATAATATATTCTGTTCTAAGATGGCTGGTTTGATTTATTTATTTTAATATGTTTTATGGACTGGTCTTTGACCTTTGCAAAGAAAAGAAATAATTACAGAGTCAAATGAGGTTTCGCCACAGGTAGTCCTCAACCTTCAACCATAATTGGCGCCAGAATTTCTGATGTTAAGTGAGGTGATTGAGGTCTATCCAATTTTACAAACCCTTGTTAAGTGAATTGTGAGGTCATTAAGCAATCCAGCTCCCCCCATTTGGATGACAGTTGGGAAGGTAGCAGATAGTGATCACGTGACCTTAGGATGCTGCAACCATTGTAAATCTATGCTAGTTACCGAATGCCTGAATTCTGATCACGTGACAGTGAGGAATTGCTAATGGTGGGAGACTTATAAGTGCAAGGACCAATTTCCCATTGCTATTGTAATTTTGACCAATCAGTAAACAAACAGCTGTAAATTGAAGACTACCTGTTCTTACTTTCTGGCAATCCTAACGAAACTGGGCACAACATATGCATTACCTTCCAACTGCATAGGTTGTTTAGGTGCAGCAACTAAAGATACTATTGTTGTGGCCCATTATCTGCCAGCAGAGACTGAGGCAGACTGGGACATTGAGGAGGTTGGGGAGGACCTTAGGCCACTCCTGGAGTCAGGGGAAGGCTCTGATGGGTGCTCTGCGTCAGAGGCAGAGATGGGGCCAAGGCCATCTGACAGTTATCAGCTGCCTTCGGAGATCAGTGGCGAAGAACAGCTAGAGCCTGTTTCAGATGCGCATATCAAATCCAAATTCAAATTCAAATTTTATTGGTCACATACACAGTCATACATGGTACGATATGCATTGAAATGGTTACGCAACCGCAAGTAAGTTAAGGCAAAATGGGAGGGTAGGGTAGGAAATAAGTTGGGAAGTGGGAAGTGGGGAGTGAGGTAGAGTCATGGTTCCTGCATATGTGCAGAGCTGTCAGAAGAAGGGAACAACTAAGGAGCAGGGGTCGACTCGGAAGTGAAGGCACACTTGGACGTTGAATGGCCTCTCCCATAGGGAATAAATAGGAGCAAAAGGGGAGGGGTGTTTGTAGGAGACAATTAGTTCATTCATTATTGTGGAGATTTGCTTATCTGAGTTCATGCCGTACAGAGACTCCTTGCCAAGTATTTCGACTGGAAACTCAGCCTGGCAACTCTCCAAGGACTGATAAGGTCTGTTTTTACAATAAAACCTTGAAAGGTTTAATGCCAGGACTTTTCTGGATGTGAATGAGCAAAATTCACAGGAACCAAATAAAAAGGGGTTGGGGGTTGGGGACCAAAAGCCTATTTCGTGATTCTGTTAAACCTTTTTAAACTCTTCTTTTGAAGACAGCAAAGTCCATATTCTGGACAGAGAAGAGCGCTGGTTTAAAAGAAGGGTCAAAGAGGCCATCTATGCCAAAATTGAACAGCCCTCTCTCAACAGAGTGGGGAGGGATACGACATCATCTATCTCCAGTCTACAACACAGTCCTTTCAGTAGCTCCAAGAAGGCTCCGCACCCATTTGCACCACTCAGGTGACCCCGAGGACACAAATAGACCTCCAGGTGACCTCAACAACTCTCTAAAAGAATGAAAATGACCAGCCGTCTGCAAGGAGTATAAATCCTTCCATCCTCCACCATTCAATCAGAACCAAAGAAACTTCTTGGATAAGAAGCGAAACATCTTCAAGGAAAAACAAAGTCTTTCCAAAGCCTTTCGAAAAAAGCGCCTTTGGGACTGCTACGATATTACTTTTTTTAAATTAAAGCAAGCAATGGATGGCTCAGTTAACCCAATAAAAGATTGCATACATCCCAAGTGCCCTATAGATCAAATGCAATACGAAGATATGACCCAAAAAAATAATAATGAAAATGGAAGGCTTACTTTTTCCCCACATGTTCAGGAGCTGGGCTATAGGTACAAGGATCCGATACTTTATATTGCAATATAGGAGCTTCATAATAAGAGCTGGGAAGCAGAACCAGATAATCCTAGAAGGAAGAATGGAAATATGAGATCTGGGTTCTTTTTGCCTCTCCATCTTGCCTGTAGGGGGAAAAGGAAGACCAGACTTACAAGGAGGACATCTTCAGCTTCAATGATCAAAGACCAAACATGAGGACTCAACACGAAGGGCTCTCCAAAGCTGTGGTGAGGAACAGTGACAAATGTCGGCTCTTGGGTTGGCGCAAATACAATCTGCTTAGTCTGTTCGGTACCTGCGATTAGGTAAAGAGACACATTTGACTTTCAGTTGGATTAGAAAGCATGCAAGTTATTTGCCTTGGGCTGGAAAATGGAAAACCAGCTCCAGTGCTGCGCTATGAACGGGTTAACAGCTGTGTCAGTGTTTCTCAACCCTAAGCCTTTTTAAGACGGGTGGACTTCAATTCCCAGAATCCCACAGCCAGCAAGTCCACTCATCTTAAAGTGGCCCAGGTTTATGCCATATTCTGTAGCCATGCTGGTCTTGATGCATTTAATCTCACAGGATTCCATCATGATATCATAGTGCCAACCTGATTGCCATATCATTTAGTTGAACAAAACTAAAGTGAGAAAATCTCATACGAGACAACAGCATGTTCTGAATAAGTTCCCTAGTCAAGGGCTCTTGATTCTCTTCATTCAGTAATAGCAATGATGCTTATCTATCTATCTATCTATCTATCTATCTATGGCAAACATGCAGAAATAATTGCTTTTTAAAAAACATAATTCCTCCTGAGATGACAATAACCCAAAATCTTGTGCATGTTTACTCAAAGGATCCACTGAACAACCGGTTCTCCGAATTGCTTAGAAAATTTACTACCAGTTCTAGAGAATAGGCTGGAACTGGTTGGATTTCACCTCTGATGAGGACCAGTCGTAAGCCACTGTTTCCAATGCCACTGTAACATTGAACAGTGGCTGAACAAACGGTCTCAAGTCAAGGATTATCTGTAGTCATCTCAAATCCAAATCCATTGAAAGATCTTGAGATGCAATACAATTCAAAGAAAACAGAGAAAACAAGTAAAACAATACTACAAAAAATAAACTTGATTACCTTGATAAATACAACCAGGAACTAGTATAACTTCCAATTTATGCTCCTGAAAATCCATCTAGAAACGATCTTATTTAACTCAGTAAAGAGTGATGTCATGTGACCACATCACTTAGCAATAGCAATCCCAACCATTTCCATTGACATTGTTAACCAAACCCCATGATTTGTTAAAAAAGGATTAGGTTTACAGTAGGTTTTATTTGATTTATATAGGGCTAACTAAAAGTTAGTCCTATTAAGGACTAACTCAATCCAAAACATTCCCATCTTGGTCCACTGCAGCCCTGAACATTGGTAAGGTTAAGTGACAGTCTCTTCTTCAATCTCCCATCCACCTACCTACCCATCTCTATCCTTTTGGGCCATCCCATCTTGACCCTTACCTCGTTTTCGTGGCTGGGAAATGGTGATTTTGCCCAGGACCGTGGCCCTTCCTGAATTGATGTATCTCAAGATGACATGGAAGAGGTAGAGCTCTCCTTCTCGCACGTGGATTGTGACTTTGACTTTGTTCTGCAAAGGTAAGAAAGAGCCACACTTCACTGTAGATTCGCCCTGAGTCTGCTCCCTGCTCTGCCTTTCAATCTCTCTGCCTTTTCTCATCTCCTCCCACATCTCTATCGCCACTGCTCTCAAAGGAAGGATCAAAAATCTACGGTTTGGAGGAGAAGGGAAAAAGACAAGAATGATGTTTTTGAAAGGAAAAACACAAAATCTGGCTCGGCGGAGATGGGAAGACATTAGTCTAGAAGTGAAAAACAGCACTTACAGTTGCCATACATATTAAACTTTCTTTCCTCAAGGACCGAGACCCTCCCTTTGGCAGGCCCCTGGCTGGTGGAGCAGAAGACGAGGCAGAAGGGGTCAGGGGACTTCACACTACCTTGGGCTGGTGGGAAAGAAAGGGGAGAGAAGCAGAGCACACCTTAAATCACCTCCACCGTCACCTGCCACCAGCCAACCAGAATTAAGCAAAGCGCGCCCAGGATCCTACGCCCCCAAAAAGCATGCCAGAGCAGAAAGAAAGAATTAAAACAGTCCCTTCTGTTCTTAGAGAAATAATGCATCCAGTTTTGGTGACCACGATGTAAAAACGATGTTGAGATCCTAGAAAGAGTACAGAGAAGAGCAACAAAGATGATTAGGGGACTGGAGGCTAAAACATATAAAGAACGGTTGCTGGAATTGGGTATGTCTAGTCTGATGAAAAGAAGGACTAGGGGTGACATGATAGCAGGGTTCCAGTATCTCAGGGGTGCCCCAAAGAAGAGGGGGTCAAGCTATTCTCCAAAGCCCCTGAAGGCAGGACAAGAAGCAATGGATGGAAACTAATCAAGGAGAGAAGCAACCTAGAACTAAGGAGAAAATTCCTAACAGTGAGAACAATTAACCAGTGGAATACGACCTGCCTCCAGAGGTTGTGGAGGCTTCATCACTGGAGGTTTTTAAGAAGAGAATTGGACAACCATTTGTCTGAGATGGTACAGGGTTTCCTGCCTGAGCTGGGGGCTGGACTAGAAGACCTCCAAGGTCCCTTCCAACTCTGTTATTCTGTATTCCAGAGGAGACTAATGCTCTGAAATATCCACCACGAAGCGCACTATGCTAGGATACTGTCCCAGCCCTGCCAAGAAAACACGCTCCGCCATCAAGTCCCAAAGAAGGAGAACAAGAAAGTCATCTTCAGTGAAGAACATCAGAACCAAGCTACAGGCAGTCAGCCCTCAAGTTACGGCTGGTCAATGATCTACGAAGTTACGAGTAATCCTTGACTTACAGAATGCCCTGTTTTGGCCAGCAAAGTATGGAAGGAGGTTGTCCAGGCCAAAAACAGGCCATGCATGGGGACCCCCATACCCCGTTTTTGCTGGCAAATCCCGTCTCCCCCTCTCCCTGCCCCCTGGCTGGTCCGTGGAGGAGGACTACAATGTTGATCCAGCCCTTGAAGAAATCCATTTTCGGTGGAGAACAACATTTTCGGTGGTTTAGAACAACAGTTAAATTAACAGTTAACAGTTAAATGAGTCCTTTTGTCGATCCCTGCAGGTTTTTTTTTTTTTTTTTTGTTAAAAATTAGCAGGAATTATGTTGAACGTGTCTCATGGATGTAAATAAGGAGAGGACGTTCCAAATGTTAAGCAGAGAAAATCTTTATTCTAAGACTCCGCTCTACTAAACAAAATTTCAAATAAAATGGCCAGTGAACTACATATAGGTAGTCCTCCACTGATAACGCCAATTGAAACCCCACATTTCCGTTGCTAAGCAAGACAGTTCAGTGAGTTTTACAAGCTTTCTTGACACAGTTCTTAAGTGAATCACAGCAGTTAAGTAAACCTGGCTTCCCCGTTGACTTTATCAGAAGGTCACAAAAGGAGACGATCCCATGATCCCGGGATCTGTTTATGCAACTGTCATAAAAATGAGTCTGTTGTCAAGCATCTGAATTCTGATCATGCAACTATGGGGATGCTGCAACGGACAGAACAAATCGTAAGTCACTTTTTTTCAGTGCATGGTAATTTTGAATGGTGACTGAACAAATGGTTGGGAGTTCAAGGCTACCTGTACACTGCACAATTACACACACACACTCTACAACCTCAGCCAGACCTCAGAAGAGAAACGCATCTCCAGAAAGCAAATTCGTCAGAGGTTGGACTCTCAATGCCTAGTCATTCAACCTTGCAAAAGAAATAAAGAATTCAAGCATGCAAGCAATCTTCAGCAGATGAAAAGCAACCAAAGCTGCATAGGAAAGTGAAGGATTTCCTTTTCTTTGAGGAACAGGGAGATGTTATAAACAAAGAGCAGGGAAAGAGGATGGGGGGGGGGGTGAACTGCCCCATAGGAGATCTGTTTGGGTTCTCTTTCTAAAATAAACCCTGTTGATTCCTTGCACGCTTTCTGCCTAGGTAGGGTCTCCTAAGGGAAGTTATCCAGCTGTCCTTGTCCTAAATCTAAGAGATTATTTTGAAATGGGACAATTTCATGCGGCCAACTCGCTGTGGTCAACTCATCAAGGCCAACTTGCAGAGGGACAACTCTTCATGGCCAACTCACTGTGGCACAATTCAACAATTCAAGTATTTAAAATAATTAAAATTCCACCATTTCTTCCAGAAAGTAATTACCAAGATAAGTACCACCATTATCTTGAAAGTAATTACCAAGATAAGTACCATTACCTTAAATTTGTTTGTTTGTTTATTTATTTATTAAATTTCTAAACCGGGGCGGTGTACAACCATCTAAAAAACAAGGTAGTGACCAACAACAATTAAAAATAGATTAAAAATATAAAATTAAGTGGTTAGAAATTATAAAATTATAAAAATTTAAAAAAAAATAAAAAAAAAACCCAATTAACTCCAAAATTAATGCTAGGCCAGACTGGCCTGTTGAAACAAATGGGTCTTTAATGCGCACCGGAAGGTCCGCAGGTCTGTGATGGTCTGGATCTCCGGGGGCGAATTTAAACTAATTCATTGAAACTCAACTAATGTAAATTTGTTGAAATACATTTAAATCGTTTAAACTGAATTTAAATAATTGATGAAGTATAAACAAATGTTTCACTTCACAACATGAACGTTGGGGGCTCCGTTGTGGTCATAAATCGAGGACTGCCTGTACAGAAATGCTTTGCATGTCTAAAAATTTAAGGCTGGAAACTGTCTGTCCTGTTTCTTCTCAATCATATCCAGAAAAGTCCCGGCAGGAAGCCTTTCAAAGTTTTATTGCAAAAACAGACCTTATCAATCCTTGGATATTTGCCAGCCTGAGTTTCCAGTCGAAATACTTGGCTAGGAGTCTCTGTACGGCACAAACTCAGATAAGCAAATCTTCACAATAATGAGTTAATTAATTGTCTCCTACAAACACCACACCCCTTTTGCTCCTATTTATTCCCTATGGGAGGGGCCATTCAGTGCCAACTTGTGCTTTTACTTCCAAGTCGACCCCTGCTCCTTAGTTGTTCCCTTCTCCTGACAGCTGTGCGTATACGCGCATCTGAAACAGGCTCCAGCTGTTCTTCTTCCCCACTGATCTCCAACTCCGAAGGCAGCTGATAACTGTCGGAGGTCCCTGGCCCCATCTCTGCCTCCGATGCAGAGCACCCATCAGAACCTTCCCCCGACTCCAGGACTGGCCCAAGATCCTCCCCAACTTCCTTGCTGTCCGAGTCTGGTGGGCCATAACACTGTCCTTCATGTACACACAAGTACCTGAATGGGAGACATTTGCGCATATCCTCTCCAGCTGAAATTCTCGAATTCCAGAGGACTGTAGCCAAAGCGAACCGGCCTTCCATCCAGGGTGGTACCTTCTTCCAGCTCATATTTCAGATGGTGAAGGTCAGGGATATAATAGCCTTTTGCAGGACTGCAGATAAAAATGAAGGAATATATGAAAGAACACGCTTTCTTTCTGTATCGCAAAACAGACAGATGCCATCTCCTTAGAAACAGTTCAATCATGGCCATTCACTCTCCCCCCAGAATACCTCCAAATCTACAGTTAGTCTTCAACATTCAACAGTCCGTTGAGTGACCCTTCAAAGTTACAATAGTACTGAAAAATGTGACAGGACCATTTTTCAGAGTTACGACCTTTCCAGCATCCCCCGTGATCAGGGGATCAAAATTCAGACCCTCGGCAACCGCCTCATAGTTAATGATAGTTGTTATATCCCTGGGGTTACATGATCCCCTTTGGCAATCTTCTAACAAACAAAATCAATGGGGAAGTCAGATTCACTTAACGACTCTGTCACTAACTGAACAGCTGCCGTGATTCACTTAGCAACGGTGGCAAGAAAGGTTGTAAAATGGAGCAAAACTCATTTAACAAATGAGTCTCACTTAACAATGTAAATCTGGGGGATCATTTGTGGTCGTAAGCCAAGGACTATCTGTATTTGCCTTTTTTTCAAGAAAATATTATTAAAATTAAAATAACAACAATAATGCACTACTTAAGATCTTTTCGTTCTGCCTATTGTCTTTGGGACTCTGTTCCCAGTGGCTCACTCACACTATCGCACATACAAAATAGTAAAATAAAAATAAAATAATAATGGGCTCAATACTCAAAAGAGTTAGAAATCTGCCACCCTATTGTAGGATGCCCTACAATAGATCCACCGCAACTCCTTCTTACTCAGAGCACGCAGGTCCCCTGATATTGTGCTTGCACTGACAAGATCCCGTTGTGTCTTCACACAAAGGACCAACTGATCCCCCGATGTCACAATGGCATCCTGCAAGAAGACACACACAATTACCTTCCACTGTTGACAATTGGTCCCAAGTAGCAAACAACAACATCTGGCTAGAAAGGGAATGGATGCATCTATTTTTATTCCATTATAATTCTTATCAATGATCATGTTCACTTCCAGCCTGGCTGGGAATTGTTTCTATCATCATCCAGTTCTAAACGATAACCGGATACTCTGCTTTTTATCACTTACTGACTTACAAAGTTTTCCAGCTGTGCTTGTAGTTTTGGACATTCACACCATCCAAGGACACAACCTAGATATCTAATCAGCAGCAAGCAAGTTTTCCTGTTACAATACTTGGGATGGTTTCATATCAGTTTGGTCTATTGCTTAAGGTACCAGGCTAGAAACTGGGAGACCGTGAGTTCTAGTCCTGTCTTAGGCAGGAAAGCCAGCTGGTGACTTTGGATCAATTACCAAGAGACAGAGAGTTCTAGTCCTGTTTTAGGCATGAATGCTGGCTGGGTGATTTTGGGACAATCACTAGGAGATGGGAGTTCTAGCCCTGCCTTAGGCATGAAAGCTGGCTGGGTGACTTTGGGCCAATCACTAGGAGACTGGGAATTCTAGTCCTGCTTTAGGCATGAAAGTCAGCCAGGTGTCCTTGGGCCAGTACTCTCTCTGAGGCCAACCCATCTTGTAGTGTTGTTGCTGCGGAGAAAAAAGTAGGAAGGAGTATTCCACCACCTTGAATTATTTATAAAAATAATAAAGTTGGGATATAAATTGAATGAATGAATGAATGAATGAACGAACGAACAATAAGTCACCCTGGCACTATGCACAGCTAAGGTCAGCAATAAGTCCTTCTGTGATGTGTGTCTCATGGGTTCTACATATCATGTTCTTAATACTGGAATGGGACAACTCACCATGCCCAACTCGTCGTGATCATCTCACCATGAGACAACTCACCACAATCAACTCACCACAGGACAATTCAACGTGGTAAATGTTATCCGCCATTGTTTCTTCGACATTATTTTTCATTTTTGTGGAATTGGAAAAAAAATGAAAATAATGACGGAGAAACCCATCTTAAAGTTGGCAAGCTTGAAAAACACTGGATCAGACATTTTAAAGGCCTCCTTTTCGACTCTAGGATTCTATGTTTCTTCTCAATTCTGGCTGATGAACGTACAGCTTATTGTCTTCTTCCAATTACTGATTTAAGAACATTTATAAAAGATAAAAAATGATGTACCTTTACAGCCAAAATAATTACTGCTCTCCAGGTTGAAGTATCCCTCTCTACAAGTAGAACATTTTTGGCCACAAATGTTCGGTTTGCAGAAACAGTGTCCATCACCCTAAGAGACAGACAGACAGACAGACAGACAGACAGACTGATTGATTGATTGCATATGGACTACGACCGCACCACATTTTAAGGATGAAAAAACGCAAGACAAAATTAGGGAAGTAAGATCTATTCATAATTGAATACCTGTATATTAAAAGTAAAACTGTATCATATTCAGGTACGCAAAAGGAAGCCACAGAAAAGATGTTAACAATCTATTTTTTTCATGGTGAAAGAAACCAGGACAAGAAACAATGGATAAATGTTGCAGTTGCTTAGATTTCATTTCAATATAAAGGCAACCTTCCTAATAGCAATATCTGTTTAACGGTGGACCTACTGCGGTTGTGGATTTTCCATCTTTGAAGGTCTTCAGGAAGATGAGACAGCTAGATCTCATGGGTGGTTTAACTGGTATTCCTGCACATTGCACACGACTCAACTGGATGACCTCAGCGAGTGTTGGAAATAAAGATCACGTGACCGCAGCAGCGCTGAAGTAGCAACAGCAACCTGGCAGTGCTGAAGCGATCACAATTTTCCCAAATTTTATTCCCACGGGAACAATAGGTCCCTGCATTCTATAACTTAGTCCATTTGAAGTCCTTGGTTTCAATAACTGTTGCCTTATGACGTACCAGTTTGTCCAATTGAAGGTTACAAACAAACAGACACAAGTTACAACAGTATATCACCTCAGAAAAGTTACTTGACACCATTTGTTAATTTGCTTGGTTAAAAGATGGGGGGGAAACATAAACCCACTCTGCAGACCATTAGAAAGATCTGACCTTGAGTTAACTTACAGCAGCTTTTCCCAACTTCCCCTTGTGTTGCACTATTAATCTCATCCTTCCCCATCAGCCCACCAAAGAGCAGAGTGGAAGTGGGAAGGACATCAAGTTGGGGAAGACTTGAATAAGGTCTACTCCAAAACCTACCTGTTGGCATTCAGCAACCCCTGCCATTGTTCCTATGGTATTGCACTGGCAGCCTGAAGGAAAACACAAAAGAACAAGATAAATAATAGAATTCTTTATAGAACAGAATTCTTTATTGACCAAGTGTGATTGGACACACAAGGAATTTGTCTTTGGTGCATATGCTCTCAGCGTACATAGAATTTATTAATTTTAACAGTATCTTAATAAGCAGCAAATTTAATGATTTTAGATTGTTTTTTTTTAGAATTTATTATATCTTGTTTTTACCTGCTGTGAACCGCCCCGAGTCCTTGCGGAGATGGGGCGGTATATAAATGTGATAAATAAATAAATAAATAAGATACAACACTTAATGATAGTCATGGGGTACAAATAAGCAATCAAATCATACTAGGAAACCATAGGCAATATAAATCGTAAGGATACAAGCAACAAAGTTATAGTCATAAGTGGGAGGAGTTAGGTGATAGGAACGATGAGAATAATAGTAATGCAGACTTAGTAAATAGTTTGACAGTGTTTGGGGAAAAAACTGTTCTTGTGTCTAGTTGTTCTGGTGTGCTGTGTCATCTTGAGGGTAGGAGTTGAAACAATTTATGTCCAGGATGTGACTGATCCTTAAATATTTTCAGAGCCCTCTTTTTGACTCATGCAGTATACAGGTCCTCGATGGAAGGCAGGTTGGTAGTAATTGTTTTTTTCAAACAAAAATAATATTAACATTTTAACATTTCTTACAAAACATGGATTAAGTCAAGACCCATAGATGTTAAATTGTCTCAGCTTAACTACTACAAGACTTGGTTATGCATGTCTATTATACAATAGAGCTTGGTTGTTTGTCATGATGGGATTGCTTGGTTTTAATTTCTTGTACACCACTCAGAGACTGGCAGCCAAATAAATGGCTTAAATAAATTAACTGAATAAAAACAGATGTTATGGCTTAGCATGGCACGTGAACTCATTGAGAAATCAATGCTGTGGCTTTATACATTTCCATTTATTGCTCTGCATTAATCATCTGATTGGGACACAGCCTTGGGATGCTACAGGTAGTCGTTGACTTACAGCAGTTTGTTTAGTGGCCATTTGAAGTTACAATGGCACTGAAAAAAAGCTGGCTTGTGGTCTTTTTTAACAATTACAACCGTTGTAGCATCCTGATGATCACTTGTTCAAAATTCAGACACTTGATGACTCATATCTATGACGGTTGCAGGGTGTGCTGGGGTCATGTGACCGTCTTTTGCGACCTCCCAACAAGCAAAGTCAACGGGAAAGCCAGATTCACTTAGCAACCGTGTTACTAATTTAATAACTGAGTGATTCACTTAACAACTGTGGCAAGAAAGGTCATAAAATGGGACTAAATTCATTTTAAACAACTGTCTCGCTTAGTGACACAAATTTTGAGGTCAATTGTGGTCGTAAGTTGAGAACTACCTCTATAACTTTTTAAAATGGAACAGATTCCACAGAAAAAGAGAAAGGACAACACCATGGTAAAAAAAGCCCGACAACGTCTCTTTCACCTCAGACGTCTGAGGGACTTCAGACTACCACCAAAGG
>JAEANM010014640.1:0-13922 GCA_017656035.1 Myanophis thanlyinensis
AACCGCCTCAAGTCCTGCGGGAGGGAGGCAGTATACAACTAAAATGAAATAAAATAAAATAAAATGCTAACATCATCAGTGCTAGCAAGGAGTATTATCTGCCATCAGTTTATATTCTGGTGTCTTGTCTGTCTGTGAGGTGGGGGCAGACTTAGAGATTCTTTGGTTCGGCTGTTACTGATGGCTCTTTTGCAGTTTCTTGATTGAGGTATTGCTTACTTGATTGTTGGTCTCAAGTTAACCTTGGACTTAATCTATGCTGATTTGAATGCTGATTACTGGTGGGGAGGTACTGGAGTCTTCTTCTCTTTGGGGCTGGTTGGTTGTCTCTTGCATAGTTTATAGATGTTGTTAATGTCTATGTGTCTATTAATGGCTGATTTGTCAGAGTGCCAGGCTTCTAGAAATTCCCTGGCATTTTTGGATTTGGCCTGGTCTAGTCACATTTTCCCAATTGAAACTATGATTAAATCTGTTGATATATTATGAAATTAAAGAATTTTCATCATTTTTAATAGTAATTGTATTAAACATTACAGTTTAATAAAAAACCCAAAGCAATCAAAAAGGAAAAAAAATAACAAGTGCAAGGGGAAAATGCACTGGTTATTCTTTTTAAAAAAAATGGCTGCATGAACCATCCAGAGTCAATGGGAGTAAGGTAGCATATTAATTAAATGAACAAACAAGGCTGCTTGGCAGACTGCATGAGCCTATTATTAAGCATAATGGCATATCAGAACCACAGTTCCAATATTCTTTCTCTATCCACAACACATATTTATCAATCCCCGCCCCCACAAACAAAGGGTAGAAAAATAGTAGTGAACTATTTGATCAACTTCTGTGATCAATCTTAGGGTAATGACTAAAACATTGGAAGAGTTACATAATTTGGGGTTGAAATCTGTGTACAGTTACAGAGCAAGATGCTCAATTCCAGCTATATAATTTAAATGAATGCTGTGGGAAAGAACCGTGATTGATTTCTTGACATTTAATATATTGTCAACTGCTGACAGCCGTCATTTGAAAATTGCAGGTGTAAGGGAAAGCAAGATGTTTTCATTGGGTGTGTTTTGAGACTACAGAAAAATGTTGTGTTATGTGCTGGTTAAAAGAAAACAATATGAAAGATCAAAGAGCCAATCAGTGATGCTGTCAAGCCAATAGAAAGACAGTCAGATTGATAGATAGAATTTCTAAGCAGGTTAATGCATGTGTAGTGATTTCCATGTAAAATAGTGAAATTGGCCAAGGTGCTGACACACAACTGGACCTTTTCTTTTCTACACTCTAAAATTTATCCAAATCTCATATATTTCTCATAGATCAGAATGTGACAAATGTGCATGTGACAAATGTGCATGGAGAGGGTTATAAAAAATGGTCTTGAAAGACAGGTGCATTACAAAGGCAGTGATTAGAAACATTCTACTGAAGCCCATTCCAAGAATCTAATTAGAAAAGTTAATTGGGGCTTCTCCCTAATTCAACTGAAGATAGAGTGAGGTAGATAGGAAGCATATTCAGACTTGCAAGTTATTATTTACTGTAGTTGCTGTAATAATAAATATAGTTTTAGATCAATATAGAATTGGGGTTTTTTTGGTCTGGTTTCCTCATAGGGCTGATAGTAAGTGAGGTATCTTATAAAGAGCTGAAGAAATTAATAACAGATACATAGAAGGAGATCAGTTAGGTGGAAAAAGATGATTCGCTGTGGTGACCCCTAACAATTCAATTTCAATTCAATCCTTTATTGTTAATGCACAACATGTGTGCAGCAAAGTTGAATGAGCCTCCTTCAGTACAATCGCACAAGCACAAAACACAGAATACATTCAAACACAGAATACTTCTCCAGATTTATAAACAAATCTCTAACACCAGGAAATGCCCAGTCTAGGCACATTTCCACATACATTTCCATACACACACACACTATTCCACTGGTATGTACATATTGCACGTTGCACTGGCACTGTGAGTCTGTTGTATTAAGTCTAGTCGTGGTGTTATGTGAAATTTAGAAGTCGGACAACTCATGGTTTTTTTGTAAGACTCTCAGGAAATGGAGTCTTTGTTGGGCCTTCCTGATCACCTGGGATGTGTTACTTTTCCAGGCAAGGTCCTGATTGAGGTGCACTCCCAGGATTTGAAGGAGGAAACCCTCTCCATGCAACCTCCCTTGTTATAGAGTGGGGCAGGTTCCTCTCTCTGTTTCTGGAAGTCCAGCACCTTAATTTTGTTGGTGTTTAGATGCAGTTTGTTTTCTGAGCGCCATGTTGTTAGGTTCTGGATTTCTTTTCTGATTCATCCCCTCCTGTGATAAGTCCAGCATGGTGGTATCATCTGCAAACTTTATTACCATGTTAGATGGGTCTGAAGATATGCAGTCATGTGTGTACAGCGAGTACAGGTAGGGGCTAAGTACACAGCCCTGAGGGGAGCCTGTGCTGAGCTTTAGGGTGGAGGATGTAAAGGACTCAGTCCTTACTGTTTGTGGGCAGTCTGTCAGGAAATCTCTGCTCCAATCAAACAGTCGAAAGAAGAAGAAGACATAGAAGGAGATCAGTACACCAAAGCTGTGCTAGTAGGTCCTGGTAATTCATCAAGTACATAGAAAATTTTAAATTATTCCAGATTGGCTGAGAGTTAAATGTTTCATGCTGTCATGTTGATGAAATCACAGGCTCTGCTAAGAATTTTAACTGTTGCTGAAAAATACAACTGAGTCATGCAATTTGTATTCTAAGAGTAACACAAAAATACTAGAGGGAATTTCTCATAATGAGTGCTCGGTCATAACTCAACTTTTGAAAGTTCTAATCTTCTCAGATCATAATTAATATTGTGACTCATACCATTGATTTAAAAAAAAAAAACCAAAATGTGAAATGCATCTTTTTAAAATTCTGGTAACAATTCTTTCCTGGAAGTCATTGGGATTTCTGTATGCAAATGATCTCATTCCATTTTAAAAGCTCAATTTATAGATAGAACTCGTTATTTTTTAATTAAAAGCCTCTTCCACTGTACTTCTTGTGTTTCAAAATCTTTTGCCGCAATCTCCCCCTCCCCCCATTTTTCTAGATTCTAAGAATAGCCAACAGCAAGAGCTTGAAAGAAACTAAATTGTTCCATTGGCATAGAAAATGTTTTCTGGAGGACCCTCTGGTTGTGACGAGAGGTAAATGATTTAATAGGCCTATAAATAAACTAGGGTTCCTAGCAGAGGATTTAAATATCCATAACCCTGGAGTCTGTGAAAGAGCTTGTATTCAAATCCATTAGGGAAAACTTGTATGTAATATGTTCAAATGATTTGACAGTTGCCTGATCATAGATAAATGAGAACATAGTTCAGAGGTTTAATGGATACTATAGATCAGATATACATACCTTTGGGTGTCAGGTGAGGGTACATTCACACACATTAGGAAGGGCTAAAAAATTGAAACATAGTGTAGACATAGGAAAAGCTCTGTCCCATATATTTGCATCAACTTTGTTTTCCTTACATTTCCCCTTTTCTCCTTTTGGATATTTTTTCTTTTAAATTGTATTAAATTTTGAAAGGGAAAGGGTTACAATACTGTGTCCCTCAGTGACACTGAGCCTGTCTTACTATCTTGGCCTAAAGCTTATTACAGGTTTATTGTTTGGGGATAAAATGAAGTGAGATTCACACATAACTCCTTTGATTTCCTCAATGGGATCAAATCAAATCAAATTTTATTTGTCATATACATAGTCATACATGGTATGAAATGCATATGCGACCATTTATGACCATAGATAGTAGGGCAAGAGATAGTCTAGACACGGTAGGAGAATAAGTTAGGCGTGAGGTAGATTTATGATTTATGATTTGTATTGCCTGTTGGAAGAAGCTTCTCCTTAGTCTCTCTGTGTTGGCTTTCAGGAAGCGGAAGCGCTTTCCTGTTCGTGTCATAGTGAACAGTTTGTTTTGAGATGGCTGGGGTCTTTCACTATCTTACTGGCTGTAGTATGGCATTGTTTGTTGTAGACAGAGTGCAGTTCAGGGAGCTTGGTGCGAATGATGCACTCTGCTATGTGCACCACCCTCCATAGGGCTTGCCTGTCCTGCATAGTGCTGTTTCCAAACCAGGTAGTGATGTTGCCCGTCAGGATGTTTCCTATGTGCAGGAGAAGAAGTTCCTGAGAACTTTGGGGGGCAGTCTGAAGTCTCTCAGTCATCTGAGATGGTATAGACATTGCCGGGCCTTTCTCACCATGATGTCTATGTGTCAGGATATAAATACAAGACAGAAAAGTTTTACTTTCAGGCATGCCCTTCCCCCAAATATTTATTCAAAATCTGCCCTCCTGTTATTTAAAGCCATTATTCATGTTGTACATTCTAGAATGATAATGAATATGTCTTGATAGTATTTAACAACCTTTCATATGTAAAGCACTATTTCCTCAGTCTTCTCTTATCAAGATTGAACAACATTCCAAGTTCCTTCAGTTAAACTTCATAGGATTCAGTTTTAATCCTCTGAACTGTTCATCTCTGAACTTGCTTTATCTATACTGTTTTCAAGACTGAAATAAATAAATGGACACAACATCATCCTCTAGACAATTGATACGAATATGGACACCATTTCATAGCACCTGTTCAGTACTTCTAATTTTTATTGGTAAAGGTAAAATGCAAAACAAAAAACCCCAAAATGACAAAAGCATAAATTCAGCACTAACAACAACAAAGAAAAAGTATACAAAAGAAGATAAAAAGATGATCCAAATACCAAATAAATTTAACATTTAACATATAAATTGTCGACAGAAAATAGAAAAAAAAATATTTGGATCATGGATGTGGCAGTACCTGGAAATAGTAGAGTAGAAGAACAACAGCAGAATAGAAATCACAAAATAAAAAGATCTGCAAATAGAAGTAGAAAGGTTATGGAAAAGGAAAGCAAAGATAGTACCAATAGCAATAGGTGCTTTGAGTGCAACCCAGAGCATCTCCACTTGAACACAGTGGCAATGACACAACTACCATCAGTCAATTGCCAAAGGCTGCTTTACTTGGAACATCTTACATCCCATGGCAATACTTTTAACACCATCAATGTTAACATGCTTATCCCAGGTCCTTGGAAACGACTCAAGAGGCTGATAAAAATGCCAAATCCAGTCTAAACTTACAGCTCACTGTGTGATGAATCATAATAATGATAATACTGGATATGTTTTACCCCCATTTCACTGTCTTTTTAAAAAAGTGCTAACATAATCTGATCCTGGAAAGTTAAGACTATGGAAACACCATTATATTAAAAGGTGGAAGAAAATTGAATAGGGGTTTGTAGATAAATTATCATGATCTTTCAGTGTTTTACATACCTGGGGGGAAGTGCTATAATTTTACCTGAAGCATTCCAAAGATTCATGACCAATAATGTGTTCATGTCATCTTTATTAATGACTGAAGTTCAGATAATTATGCAGTGAAGTATAGCAGTAGTTTATTATCACCTGGAGTTGATAGAAGAGAAGGACATCAGCATGTAATTGTTTCTATACATAAGAATTAGACTGAAGGCATAATTTTACTCAAGTTGGAATTTCAGCAAGGTCACAGAAAAAGAAAACTATCTGCTGGATTGTCCATACTGACCTCCTTTAGCCCCAGGATTTTTTTTTTTTAAAGTTGAAACTGATCAATTCTTATTGTGAAATTTGATAGCTGTAGAGATGCCAGCAGAAAAAAAAAAGGATGACAGAGTAAGTGAAAGATGGTTTTTTCTGGTAATTCAGGGCATCTCAATGAAAAATCTACAGTACAAATCAAAAAGAATTAAGCATTGATTCCAATGACCATCACTAAATTACTATATTTTTTCGGACTATTTTTTACCGCAACAAAGTGAGTGGAAATGTCTGTGCATCTTACAGACTGAATACAGGCCTGTTTTTGGCCTCCTGAGCCCTCCATGCATCCCATTTTCACCCTCCCTGGCCCCCAGAAGTACTCTGGGCCTATTTTTGGGAAAAAAAAAAAAGGACACATGGAAGGTTCCCATTTTTCACTTGCAAAGTGCTTCTGGGGCCAGGGAGGGCAAAAATGGGATGTGTGGAGGATTCAAGGGGGAAAAAATGGACCTGTTTTCAGTCTGCAAAGTGCTTCTGGGGGATGGGGATAGCAAAAATGGGACACACGGAAACCAAAACCTTTTTTTTTTTCCTTCTCTAAATCTAGGTGCATTTTATAATGCAAAAATATGGTGATATGTGAGCTTTACCAATTATTTAATAATAATCCTTGCTGTCACTTGGATATTTTTCCCCCTAGGTCCTAGCTCTATAGAAACTGTCCCATCTTTTAGGAAACTGATCTTCTTTGGTCCAAAAAAGTGTTCCATATGTGCAACAATGTACTAAATTCTTATTTGTGGAAATTACAAATTGTGCAATATATAAGTATCAATAATGATTGAAAGTTTGCTTGAACATTTGCTGTTTAATTATAGTTTCTCTAGTCCATGTGAGTGTGTGAGCACTTTATTTATTCTCTTTATCCTGGACTTTATTATAGTCCATGGGAAAAATATGATAACTGGAGGTGAGATAATTTGCATTCCCAAAGTTGGTGGTTGAATTAAAAAACCTATGGGCCTTTCCCCATAAAACTGGGAGGTTAATCAACATGATCTGCCCACTGCCTTTTATATAGTCTCAAGATTAGTTGTAGTGCTTCATTCTAAGGAGAAACAAACAAGTCATTCCTTTATCCTTCATTGCTTCAATATTTCATTGCTCCAATATTTAAGGACCAGTCATATCCTGGACATAAACTGTTTCAACCCTCAAAACGACGCTATACGGCACTGTACACAAGAACAACTAGACACAAGAACAGCTTTTTCCCGAATGCCATCACTCTGCTAAACAAATAATTCCCTCAACACTGTCTATTTATTAAGTCTGCATTACTATTATTCTCATCATTCCATCACCCACCCACTCCACTATCACTATAACTTGTTTGTATCTTTACAATTTATACTGATTATTGTCTCCTAGTATGATTTTCCTGCTTATTTGTACCCTATGACCATCATTAAGTGTTGTATCCTATGATTCCTGCTGTATGTACGTTTCCTTTAATGTACACTGAGAGCAGATACACAGAAGACAAATTCCTTGTGTGTCCAATCACACTTGGCCAATAAATAATTTCTATTCTATTCTATTCTATTCTATTCTTTGGAGAAACAGACAAGACAAAGAGTTTGTCCTATCTATGATAAGATAAGGTTCTCTGGGGAGTAGGGGTATTTGAAAGATTGGGACTTTCTAGGACACAGTTGTCAAACTCACTGCATCACGTTACCATCACATGACATTTTGTGATGTTTTTCCCCATTCACATAGCTGGGGGGTATGTGGCCTGTGCGTGACACATCTGGCCCATGAGCCACCAGTTTGACACCCCTGTTCTAGAACTTTACAATTATGATACATATAAGAATGTAGTCAGATCATGCAAAAGGCCTTCTGGGTTTTCGATCCTTTCTTGCAGGGATCAGTATGAAGTTCATAATCAGAAATCAATTCAATGGGATATCTCTATTTCATTTTCTTCTGCATTCCATGTTGACATAATTGACTGCATCTGAATTGTATCAAATTATGCTTAAAGCTACATGCATTGAGAAAATAATGTGAAATAAATGTTGCCTGTCGTCAAAAGTAAATTCCTCTGGGCATTCATTTTCAGATAAGATGGTATCAGGTTTGTGGTGAATAATGTACCTGATTGTGACATGGGTTAGATGTATATCCATTTTACCTAAATGAGTCTTTTGTTCAGATGCCTTCAGACCTGAATTACTAATGCAGATTCTGCTTAAACATCCAGCAAAGTAATCCACTGTCAATTGACAAATTCCACCAAAATTAACTCTATCACATCATTTAATGGGAGTGAAAATAGCTTAATAATAACATTTATTCTCTGCTCAATTTGCATATAAGAAGATGGGGAAAAAGATGGGTGCATAGTTGTGGACAAACTGCTTTTATTTACACATACACATATGTCGACAGACAGGCACATAAACACATACACTAAAATTGATTGATACATATGACTCTGACATGGATTGTGTGACTATACTCAATTTTCAACAGTCTATCAATTCAATTCAATATTTGGAAAGTGAGATGATTTTTGAGAAGGAGACATGCACATACAAATTTCCATTCATCAACATTGAAATTATTGTTAAGTCAAACTTTAAAAAGAAAAAAAATGATTACCCATATGATGCAGCTGTGAATGTTGAAGGTTGGTAGTTTTGTTGTGTGTATGTATGTTTTTTTTTAAACTTTCCTGTTTAGATTACTTATCGATCTGAATAAATGAGATGAGAATGATGCATTCAGTACATAAATATACTATGGATGATTACTCTGACCTTCCCAAATTGATTTTTTTATTGCTGGCTAGCCAAGTTGAATACAGAGGAGGAAGGGAACAGATTTGGTCGCTGGACTCTTAATTTTTAAACACCCCTATAAGCAACAGCATCTTAAAATGGAAATGTTAATAGCTTCAATTAAAGCTCCTAGCATAGCTGATCAATACATGACCTTCCATGTAACTCTTCCCCATAACCACTGCAGTTTAATATACATGAAATAAAGCTCAGAAAGATTCAGGAGGCATGACTCAAAAGCTACTAGGATATGGAGGCTCAAGATACTGTAATAGTAATAATGTACTGTATGTTATTGTTTGTGTTGGGAATTGTACTACATAAGCAGAGATGGGATTCAACCAGTTTGTGCCTATTCACTAGAACTGGTTGTTAACTTTCTAAGCAGTTCAGAGAATTGCTGGTGCAGCTAGTCATTCGGGCAGATAACGAGTTGGGAAATTATTTGAATCCCACCATTGTATATACTGTAAGTAGTAAGTGGTTGCAATGCTGGATATATGTCTGTAGTAGCAGTTATGGTGTAAGATAATAGTAATGCTGCTTTTAAGTCAAAACTATCACACAGGTATAGTCATGGGAAAAGAACTCCACAAGGGTTGATAATTTCAGACATGGCTTCCGCTTGGCTATTCATGTGTCAGTGCAGAAACCCAAACATTTGTTTTGTGTTAGCTAGCTGATAACATGAAAGTAGAGGGATTTTTGTTTTTGTTTTTCATAGGAAAATGTTCCTGCAGGAACAATAAGGCATTAAATGTAGACTCTTAATTAACATAGTATTTAGAACTTTTCCAAAGAATTTGAAAAAAATGGAATGAAGGGTGGTGCAGTGGTGAAATTCAGCAGCACATTGCCTGAACCTGTAGTAGAGATTTGAAATTGGCCCCACCCCCCCCGCCCCTGCCCTTATCCTTCCTTATACGAGCTTCATTTTTTCTTATTTACCCGAATCAACTGTTTGGAGCATCTATGGAGCCTTCCTGATAATCCCCGCTGCATCTGGTGCGTCTAAAAGCACTTTAAGCAGCCACATTGCAGCACATTTGGTGTGCATCCACACGCACCAAAGCGGTAGTAAAACTGGTTGGATTTTACCTCTGGGCTGGTGGTATGATGCTTGCCAACTAGGTGGATCTAGACAGATTTGGTTGCTGAATAATGGCAGTTGCTTTTTTAAAAAGTACATGGGAAGTCTGGATAGCTAGCAATGACCAGGCAGCACTGAAGTTTTATTCTGCCCCTGGCATTTAAGTGGAAAACACTTAAATGGAAAGAGAGATTCACAATCAGAGATATGGCCAAGATGAAAAAGTATACATGCCATAGAAGATTGGAAGATGATCCCCCTATAGATGATTTCTCAGAGATTGCAAAAGATAGAATTTTACTTGCCAGATGAAAAAATGTTGCCAGGTTGACCAACAGGATTATTGCTGCCCACTTTTATTAAACCTTATGTTAATTCTAAATAATAGCAAAGAGTATTTAGAAAAATAGGCACATGTACGCTCAACTTACTAATAAAGCTACATGAGAAGAACAAAGGAGTTTATCATAGTAGCAAGAGCATCCATGATACAGGTCATGAGAGGTCAGATAAGAGAGTGTTTAACTTACGTGAAGAAGGGTAGAAACTCCTTTATGGCAAGAAAGACTATGGTCAGAGTATATAATGGACAGGAATTACATGACCAACAAGCAGTCAGAGAAAGATGTCAAGAATATGTAGAAAAACTTTACACAAATGTAAAACAAGGCCAAGCCATTAAGAAGAGAAGCTTACCTACCAGAAATGGGACAACATATTTTGGAGGACGAAGTAGCATGAGAACACAACTAGTTGTCTAACTGCAAAGCCCCAGGAGTTAATGGAATTCCTGCAGAGCTGCTGAGACTACTGCCAAAAGAAGCACCAATAACACTTTGCCAAGGTGTATAAAAGTCTAGTCAGTGGCCCCAAAAAATGGAAAAGGTCAATATTTATCCCAATACCAAAGAAAGGTGATATGAAAGACTGTACCAACCACAAAAACATAGCCTTGATACCACACATGAGCAAAATTCTCTTGAAGATAATCCAGCAATATTTGAATTCAGATGCCAACAGAGAGCCTAATGTATAAGCAGGAATTTGGAAAAGAAGAGGAATACATGATCATATTGCCAATATACAGTGGATGATGGAAAAGCAAAGGAACACCAAAAGACATCTACATGTGCTTCATTGATTACAAAAAAGCCTTCAATTGTGTTGACCATGACAAGCTCTGGAATGGCCTCAAAGAATTAGGAATATTACCACATAACATCCAACTAATTCAGTCATTACTGTAAGAATGGAATATGGGGACACAGATTGGCTCAGATTTGGAAAAGACACTTGGCAAGGTTACATCTTGTCACCTATACTATTTAACATGACACATAAATAATTATGAGAAATGCACATTAGGCAGAATCTACCATTGGGGTTAAAATTGGTAGTAGGAATATTAATAACTTCTGGTATGCTGATGATACAACACAGTTAGCAGAAAGCAAGTAGGATCTGGGGTGGCTAATCAAAGATGAAAGTGAAAAATTTGGACTGCACATTAACATTGAGAAAACAAAGATAATTACAACTGCAGAGAACACACAGGTCAGAGTGCAGATTGACAATAAGATCATTGAACAGTAAAGGAATTCATCTTTTTGGGCTCTAAAATTGACCAAAGTGACTGCAGCCCTGAAATCAGAAGGCACATAACACTTGGAAGAACTGGTATGGCATTAATAACATCTGGAAGAGTAAAGACATCAGCCTCACAACCAAATGCAGATTAGTTAATGCAATAATTTTCCACATGCTACTTATGGCTGTAAAACCTGGACTCTAGAAAAGGAATATAGGAGAAGGGTAGATGTCTTTGAACTGTGATGCTAGAGGCGATTATTATTCATTGCATGCACTCCAAAAATATCAAACTAAGTCCATTTGGTGAACCTCACCAAAATATTACTTGAAGTCAAGATCGCCAAACAGATACTGTCATAGTTTTGGTCATGTCATGAGAGCTGATTAACTTAAAAAAATGAGAGTGATCATCAGAAAAAGGCAAACCCTAGTACCCAATGGCTGGACACTATAAAGGATAACGCCTAGATGACCATGGTGGATCTGAAGGAATGGTTGCAAACAATTGAATAACAATACTCAACTAAGAATATTTCTTGCAAACATAAGCTTTAGGATGCTATTCAGTAAATTTGGAGAGGGGAGAAGATCCACTGACTGCATATTTTAGTTCTCAGATAGAAATTTCACTTCTTATAATAAAAACCATGGCAAAGCCGGAGACCCAGGTTTAGTTTGGCAAGCTGTAAATAGTCTTGCAGATAAGTGCCTTATGTATGGTTTTCACTGTTGTTTAGATAAAATCCTAGGAACATAAATGAGGCCTCAGTCACAGGATACATTTCTATCCTGAGAAAACAATTGTATACTCCTGCAGGAATCCATCTTAATGAACATCTCCTTAATGTATATTTGCCAATTTGTAGTTAACAGTTGCAGGACAGTAATCTCTGGCTTAGAGCTGATAATAAAACTAACCATTATGCTTCATTTCCAGAATTAATTTCTTACTAGACATTGTGAATGACTTGGTGCAGGTATACACCTATAGCAAGAATTAGCATGGTTATGACAATTAAAGCTTTCTCAGAAGCAATCAAATTAGCAGACGATAAGCAACAGTAATTAGGAAGCTAGTTAAACTTTTTTAAACACCTTTGTTTTTAAAACAAAGAATTTAAGTAGAAATCACAAGCAGGCCATTCCTACATAAAACAAACTGGAATACCTCTAATTAACATAGGCATCTACATTCTGTTTTCTTGGGGCCTGGGGAGATGGATCTCAGTGCTTTGGTTGGAAATGTGCAGGTATTCAAAGCTTTATAGAAAAGGTAAGGAGATGCTACAGAATATCATTGAGAACTGAACACCACTAATTGTTTTTGACTCAATGAATGTTTTGTGACTGGCAAATACTGCTATAATCATAATCCTTTCTTTTCCTCATAGAACAGCCATTTTCTGAACAAGCTTGCAACATACTCCCTCCCTTCTAAATATGTCCATTGGTTAAAGGATCCTGGTCTTCTGTGACAGGCAATGAGATACAACTAGGGATCTTACTAAAAATGGCTTCTTGAGAATGGCATTATCAGCAAGTCTAAATCTTTTCTTTTCTTTTAATATTTTTATTAATGTTTAAAAGTATTTACATAACAAACACTTTAACCACACTGTGACATATGTACCTTATAACTATTCACAGTCCTTATCTTCCATTCATATATTTTTGATCTATCCATCTGTATAGGTTATTCCAGACCACGTAATATTCTTTCTCTTCCTTTCCTTTCATTTTCAGCGTTAAATCTATCCCTCTCAGCGCACTCAAAAATTTTATGTATGACCATCTCCATCTCCAAATCTTTTTCTAAGAACATCATGAGTTGTGATTTCTCTTCTTTAAGCAGAGAGACAATGTTATCTTCACATTTGGTATGAAAGCTTCTGTTTTTTTAAAAACTGTGCAGGGAAAATTTCATAAGGTACAGTGAATTTGTAAGTTTCTATGGGGGAAGGGCCTGGAAAAATGAACTGACCTGTATTACCACAAAGTGTTGTATGAAAATGAGTAACAAAAGAAATGTTAATAAACTTGTGACATCTTATAAGTTAGCTAACAAAGTTATTGCAAACCTTTTAAGGATCACAGCCCAGTTCATCACACAAAGTAGATGTAATACATGAAAGCTGATGTGATAATAAATATTTTAGTGGCTAAGTTGCTTCAAGCCTTTTTTGTGAGTTTTTTTTTGTTTTTTTTTACAAAAGCCTAACATCATTATCCCTCTAGAAACCAGTATAAATATATTTTCCAATTAGTAGCTGATAAGGATGTGTGAAATTTCCCTGAGGAATTTAGTTGATCTCCTAATAACACCTTTAAGCAGCTTTCCAAATTCTTCAGATGATGCATCTAAAGAGAAATTTATCTTTTCCTCTCACATTCTGCAAAAAAATATAGCATATCTAAGGGTTAGAGAATTTTCTTTGGGAGTTCCAGAAGAGAAGTCCAATGAGTTAATGTAATTACAAATGTTTGACGCACTTAGCTGAAGGATTGTCTTTACCTGATGAGTCTCAAATTCAGTTGTCAGTTGTCTACTAAGTGAAAGCCTAAAGGAGTTGTTTGCATCTCCTGGATGCATCTGAACCTATTTTCCCAGCAACTCTAGCCCTTTTGATAAGCATGAAGACTCCACATCAACACCATGGTAAAAAAAAGCCCGACAACGTTTCTTTCACCTCAGACGTCTGAGGGACTTCAGACTACCACCAAAGGTGCTCAGGAACTTCTATTCCTGCACTGTAGAG
>JAEANM010014641.1:0-13922 GCA_017656035.1 Myanophis thanlyinensis
TGATCAAAATCAATGTCAAACTGGCCAAAACACTCAATTTCAGTGGGGGTTGCATATTTTTGAACACAACTGTAATTAACAAGCACTTTTTTAGAAAGTGATGCAAGTGATGACGACGAATGTGACGTGTCAGCTTCCCACTTAATTATGTTTAATTGGTTTTAATAAACAATTGCACTTAAATAAATTTCAATAGATTGAAATACAATTATAAACAGTGAAAACGGTAAAAAGTTTTATTAAAATAGTTAAAAATAGAAGAAAAACAATTTGTAGCTCAGGGTTGAATTGTGGAGGCCTTGATGCTCTCTGAGCTTGGTGTATCATTACCCAACCATCTGAGCACTGATGATATTACCTAGTTGGGTAATGAAACGTTTGCAAGAAAACAACCAAGCTCAGAGAGCACAAACAATCCTATAAAATAAGTTAGACATAGGGCAAAGCCATTACTATTCAACAATCTATCTCTGATTACGAACATGATTACGAAAACGGTACATTAGGAGTGTCCAATCTTGGCAACTTTAAGACTTGTGGACTTCAACTCCCAGAATCCCTTAACCAGCAGCAATTCTGTGAGTTAAAGTCCACAGGTCTGAAAGATGCCAAGGTTGGATACTCCTGCTGTACATAGTATCCTAGATGCAGGACAATAGATTTCTATTAAACATGTTAATACTGAAAGTCCCTAACAACAAATATATCCCCAAAATAAATTCCATTATTTGGAACAACCAAAAATGATCCTAGTATGCTATCACTGTCCCAAAGACTAGTAACAATTAATCCATTATAGACTTTTGCAAAATAATTCAATATGATGATGTAGCCTATGTATTCAAAGAAAGGTTTTCTCTGAATAACTTTTGACACTTTAGGATAGTTTCTTAGTGACATTTCAACCCATAATCAAGTATGTTGATAATATCATGTATTCTTATAAATGATTTAGTCTAGAATAGATTGTTGCTGTCACATTTAAGTTCAGTTCAATATACAGACTTTTAAACATTACGATTTAACAAAGACTTTGAGAAGTGATGCACAAGGAACTATTAAGTTAAAAGAAAAACTTTAAAATACGGTGCTAGCCAATGTATGTATCTGAATAATTTATCCAGTTTATGAAAATGGAGCCAATGTTCTGTTATATTTATAACATTTTCTTCCTGAAGGAAGAAGTGAACAAAGGACAGATCACAATTTGACATCTCTCTAAGTTTCTTCTGGAATCACATTTGGCAGACACAAATGTTTTCAGGTTTAATTTATTTTTGCTTTCTTAAAACACCAGTCTTAGCTCTCCAGGGCCAACCTCTGCAAATTCCAAATCAAAGCCTAATCTTTGAAAGACAAATTCAATTTTGAATTCATGACCCAAAGTGGTTAGTGCATGTGTTTCTAGAGAAAAATATTAAAATTTATTTATTTAAAGAAGAAAGTAGTTTAAAATGAGCTTTGGAATATAGTTAACAGTAACAGTAAAGTATTAGTACCATGAAAGCCTGAATAAATTCAAATTTATTGCTCACATACACAGCCATACAAGGTACGATATGCAGTGAAATGCTTATGCGACCGCCTCATCCATTGAAACTCATAGGATGACTTTGGAGTTACAATTTTATCTCACCTCACAGGGGGGAAAAATACAGGAAGGAGTACTATGTATATTGTGTTTTGTGTTCCTTTAGGGAAATGGGAAAGCCTGGGTCTAAGTGAAGATCCAATTAAACATATTTATTGTTTAAAAGCTATGCATAGGAATCTTTTCAACTAACAATTAGCACCTGCTTGAAGCTATAAGGGTCAGTGCATAAGGTTACTGGGGGTGGGGGTTGGACTTAGTCTACTTGTGACTATGGAGGGATTCTAGGCTGATCTCTCTTTCAACTCTGCCCCCAGGTTCCGCCAGTTTCTTCAACTTTGAGCATATAGTAATCTTGTGGCCGTTACCATGTACAACAACAATTATCCATGAGTCTTTTCTGTCCATTAGTCCCAGTAAGAAAAATTCTGGTTTCATTTTAATCAGTCTTTATAAGTACCATATGTATTTGCATGCAAAATTTTCTGGCTTTGTTTACACATCAGAAAAAGTATCTTTTTCTTTTAAAAGAGATACTTTTCTTTTACAAGAGACTTCTCTTTGCAGGTACGGCAGGCAAGTAGGAAATTAGAGATAAAAATAGTAGAACAACCAGGGGTGAAAAAGAAAAAAAAAGGACTGCTCTAGAAGAGTGGGGATTGCTGCTTTTTTCTAGGGGCTAATTATGAAGCCATAAATCGAGCATCTTAACCTAGAGTGGATCTGTAAACCAGAAATTCATATACTTGTTGTTTTGCATCAGCTCCTTCTTACTTGCTGTGTCCTATCTCTGTGCCACTCCCCTGCTATAGCTCCTTTGGCAATGGAGCTACAAAAAATACTATTTGCTACCATCTAGTGGCCAACTAGTTTTGTGCAGACTTAGGGTACACTCAAGTTTGCTGAAACTCTTGAACAAGGAATCAACTACTATATGAGAAAACCAGATGGGATCCTTGTGCTCATGAGCCCTAAGGCACTTGCCTTGCCTGCTTTCTCTATATTTATGCTACTGTGCAAACATTTTAAATGATGATTAGCCTGCAAAGAGATTACTGGAGATAGCCTATAGAACTGATGGACTCATTGATGAAGACTTCTCTAGGGTGCAATCGAGAAATTCTTGGCAGTTTACAAGTTACCCTTCAAATAATTAAAATATAGAATGTATACAAAATATACAAAGCATACAAATAAAAATAAATTCAACATAATAAAATAAAGTGTCCATGAAAAAAAATGGAATTAATTCTCACCAACCACTAAGAACAGACAAGCCCAGTGTCTTAATCACTGGAGGTATTTACAAGGAAATTGCAAGTTTCCATGACTGTTTTCAAGTTCATTTTAAAAATTATTTTTAGGTCTAAAACCTCAACAAATTGTGTTTAGTATTATCTATGAGTTAGAATGGGGTGGTGGGTGACTATGGCCTCTTCAAGATATGTGAATGTCAACTCCCAGAATTCCTGAGCCAGCCAACCTCTGAGTTAGACCATCCTCTCCTGATCACATCCCTTCCAAAAGCGTTGGACAACGGAAATTTACACAAGGTATTATCTAAATTTCCCAATCTCTCCACCATTCTGAAATTCATATTTACTATCTTCACTCCTGCTGACTTCAAAACTCTAAAAACAAACCAGGGAATACCACGAGCCAACCAGAAACTACTTTTAACCAACCAAAAAAGAGAGTGCAAAAATCAGCATCAAACATTGGCAACCTCCTGAACTACGGTAACTTCTAAAATAACAACCCCTTCAGTCGCACTGAACAAAGAAAAAGAAAATTGCTAGGGTCTCCCCCACACCCGTGTTTTCAGTATACCATCAAAATCTTACTCATTTGGAATACAAATTCCATAAAAAAAACTGAAATAATGGCATGGCACTGCATATTGGTACACTGCAATAAAGCATGCATACCTTTGTGTGCACATGCATGTGGGCAGAAAGTAATGGATGACTTGAATTAAGGAGATGGGAGGTGGACAAAATAAGAGTTCAGAGCAGGCCATTTGTACATGCTGAGACAATCAAGTCAGGTGTTTTGGTTTTTAAACAAGGATTGTGAAACTGATTAGACACTAACTAGTAGGATTAAGATCAGGTTTCTGATATAATTGTTTGTGAAATCTACTACGCCCAGATGTTTCTCAATCCAGGAAACTAAGATATGTGAACTTCAACTTCCAAAGTTCCCCAGCCAATCCACACATCACACAAGTTTCCAAGGTTGGCAAACACCACACTAGATCTCCAGGAGTTCAGAATGCAAGGAGAGTGATAAGGCTAATTCTCCCGTGAATGGCGAAATCAGCCCATTCCAAAGCTCCATTCAGGCCCAATAATACAAATAGCAAAACTGGAAAGTAACACCATAAGATAATACGGTCAATGTGGATCAGCAACAAATCTCCATTCAGAAATATCCATCAGACCAGGGAAACTTGGTGTAAGAAAACAAGTCGATCTTAAATTCAAGCTTGTTTTCCTAAGGCACAGTTTGTCTGAAAGTCTGTGCAGGGTACAAGCCTGCAATTTTAAATACATTTAAATGCTACGTATGAATGAGAGAGTTGACTTAAATATGGTGTAATATTTGTATTAACCCATTATCATTGTGTATTTTCTTTTTGAAACCAGTACAATTGTTAAACAAAGTAACTGCACTCATAATCTGAATATAAGAGTGCCTGTCACAAAATCTGTATTTGGATGTATTTGATTCAGCTGATCCAAATGTGAAACCCTGATTCAGAAACTGGTTTATCTAGTTATAAACCGAAGCAAGTAAATAGCATGACTTCATTTCTTTTTGTCATCCTCTATGGGGACCAGATGAAAGAACATGGAGGCAATTAAAAGTTGTTTTAATGTTAATTGAGTCTAATTTAGTTAACTAATGATCTTTGGATTGCATTAGATTCTTAAGTACAATTATATTAATTGAAATATGGATTATAATAATTGCCTCATTAACCTCCTGCCGATCATGTTGTTAATATTTGCAACCCAAGCTTGTTAAACTGTTTTAATATGATGGTACGGTCTTTGGTGATCGAGTTTTCCACAGTATTTATACAATATCTAAGATAGGAATTGTTGACTGGAATTTTTCCCACTTTAAGTATTGACTTAATTCTCTCTCTCTCTCTCTTCACATTTCTAGGGAAGGTAATTTTTTTTATTCTACGCTCAGAAGAAGGAACCTAATTTCTCCTAATGTTATGGAAGGCCAAGGAAAGGACTAGATCATTTGTATTCAGCAAAGGAGCAAAGCATTTACAGATTTCAACACAACTACTGGGGGTGGCGGTGGGAGAGAGGCTGCTTCATAAATACACAGAGAAAACCAATGACCTACAATTCAGCATATCCTATAGGTCAGTGGTGGCAAACCTTTTTCTCACCGAATGCCGAAAAGCACATGCTTTGCGTGTGCCATCTGTACTTGCGTGCAGCTCTTCCACGTGCGTTACATGTAAAACCGCACCATCTGCGCGCATGCATGCAGTTTTTGCATGTGTAATGCACATGCACTGTGCGCAAGCACTCACACACACATGAGCAATCACGTGTGCATGCGAAGGACAGCTCCAAAGACCAGTTGGATTTCCTGCTGCAATCGTGAGGCCTGAAGAACAGCTGGGTTTCTGCAATTGTGCATGTGAAATCGCATGTGCATGCTCAGCTGGAGGTAAGTTGGCTGACAGCTTGTGTGTGCAGCAAGATGGCACCCTTGCATAGGTTCGCCATCATGGCTATAGGCTGTGCACTTTAGTTCTGTTGCTTGCCATGTCCCTCACCTTGTTGTGTCACTGTCACATCACTGACCATCCCATTAATAGGAATGAGACTGTTGGTGAGTCAACAGCGGGTCAGAGGAGAAGCCACTGCAGGACAGAGATGACAATTGCTCTTGAAAAATTATGATTTAAACAGAGTTGATTTAAATCAAGCTTTTTTAGCAGTGATTTAAATTGTGAATTAAATTGAGTTGATTTAAATAAAATCCACCCTGTTCATAAGACTATCATTTATGCTTTATAAATATTTGTTCACATTAGATCTTTGGGTATTTCATCGCTATACAACATTAGGATAAAATGAGTGATATAATATTGGGATAAAATGATTGTAATACAGGTAGACCTCGGCAATTCAGCCCAAAATTTATATTGCTAAGTAAAACATTTGTTCAGTGAATTTTGTCCCATTTTACAACTTTTCTTGCCAGAGTTGTTAAGTGAATCACTACAGTTGTTAAGTTAGTAACATGGTTGTTAAGTGAATATGGCTTTCCCATTGACTTTGCTAGTCAGAAGGTTCCAAAACAAAACAAGGTCACATGATCCTGGGACACCGTCGTAAATACACCGTTCACTGTTGTAAATACGAGTCAATTGCCAAGCATCCGAACTTTAATTGTGTGACCACGGGGATGCTTCAATGGTTGTAAGTGTGGAAAAATAGTCATAAGTCATTTTTTTCAGTGCCGTTGCAACTTTGGACGGTCACTAAGTGAACGGTTGTCAGTCGAGGACTACCTGTATTCTCCAATAGTTAGGTACTTTAACAACTATAATCTAAGCAGAACATTATCAATACATGACCTGTTCTTTTAGAGAGCTGACTAAGCCAACGGTGGAGTCATAGTTTCATCAGCCTTATCCAATCTTTTACTAAGAGCTTGCTTAAGTATTTTCAATACATCTTCTTGCCTAACAAAAAGAGAAGCAGAATCATGTAGCATCATACGCTACTCTTAATGTGCAATCATATGCTCATTCTATTGCCAAATGCCTCGAAGGAGGGGAAAAACCGCATTGTTTAAGAAGCAGATATAATCCGAGGATAAGAACACGATATGGCCAGTCTGAACAGAAGAAACTGGAAGGCAGTCATGCCGAGACAAGTTCTCTTAAATAGACATCAACAGAAGTCTGGGCAAGGTCAAAGGCTGCATCTCCTTTGGTTTGTAAAAATATCTCTTTGCATAAAATGTCACTTGAAAGATTAATAAGCAGTGGATACTGCTAGGATTTGCACATAGGTACAGAAGAAAAGAAATGACAACTGGGAATGGTTTAAAGAGCAACAGCCTACTGAAGATCTTTTCTTTTTTTTCTTTTTGTCTACATATATTTGAAAGTATAGCATTGTTTATAGCAATGAAAAAATAGGTGGAGATTGGGCTGGTCTTATGGCACAACATTGCTTTCATCCGACAGATACAATTAACACACATACATATACAGTATCTTTCCCCAAAGGTTGCTCTATTTATGAGCAAATATTAATACGAATAACAATAGTAATAATAATAATAATAATTTATATGTAATAGCAGGTGATGCATGAATTGAAGAGAAACAACTAGAAAAAAATAATGAAATACTGCAATTTGCAAATTAAAAGTTGAGTGATTGTGGAGGAAAAAGATCAATCGTTCAAAAAATCAAAAATCAAGGTCTCCTACTACCAATATTAATAGGATCCCTTGGAGCAATACCTAGATACATGGAAATTTGCCTAGATATATGGAAATTTTGAACTTATCAGACAAGACTTTGCAAAAAAAAACCACCTTCCTTGTAACTGACTTTATGCTTAGATGATACTTAACAGGTCTTAGGTTCTTAGTTAGAACTTGAACTGGTAGGTTTTTACCAGTCCCAATTGAATTGAAGATTAAATCTTAAATAATAATAACAATAGCAACAACAATATAGAAATAAAAATAAAGAAATATCATGATTTGCAAATTGAAGTAGAGCGCCTGTGTTTTCCTGAAAATAACACCTATCCAGAAAATAAGACCTGTGCTGGTTTTTATACACGCACCCAACATAAGCCCTACCCCCAAAGTAAGCTCTAATTAAGACCCCATCCACTCTGTTCCACCGGGTTGCATGAAATGGGACGAGGCACATGGGTAATAATCAAGCTATGGTTGGGGATGAGGGGGTGGAATTGCCCCATGGGCCCCACACCCACTTACCTTAGGACAGCTGCAGCCATCCTTCCCACACACCCGACCCTCGCCTTGCTGGCCCACTTCTGTGGTTGCTTGCTGTCACTTGCATGTGTTGCCCCTGGCCTCTGTTTCACCATCAGAGACCTTCAGGAAAGGTCTCTGCAGCCCAGAAATGAGCTCCGGATTGACGCATATGGCACCCTCTTCCCGGGTCTCTGTTTCACCATCAGAGGCCTTTCCGAAGAAGTGGGCCAGCACTGGCTACATGGGCTCCTGCTGGGCAGTGCTGTCCATGAGGTGAGACAGTGGAAGACATTCCCTGAAAATAAGACCTAATGCCTCTTTTAGAGGCAAAAAATATAAGATAAGACCAGGTGTTATTTCCACGGAAACACAGTAGCATCTTCCCTGCCAAGTAAGTCCAATCAGATGGAACAGGTCTGCTCAGTTGCTTTTTGGGGTACTAAGAAGGGGCTACAAAAACTTCCAGGGGTAAGAATTCTACAACAAGTGAGCCTTAACTGAAAAAAGGTACATAGACATAATTTTCATCACTTTCCTGACTGAAGTGAATCAAAGGTTCTTCTTCAAATCTAGTGGTTTCCAAATTATTAGACTTAATTCACATCATAATTAGACTGAATTCCACCGTAACTATTCCCACCTTTCAAAAGAAGACCAAATGCTGTGCAAAATAAATCTGAAAATCCAATGAAAAAGTAAAGGAAAAAAAATCTTTTTTTAACAAAAAAAGAAAAAAATATTTTAATCATATTGATAGATAAAAGGTCTGTCTGTATGACCCTCATTTTTTTTTACCACTTAAGCATTAGAAATCTAATCTACCAAAATCTGACAACTGACCAATTTGAATAATTTTAAGCCTATCTGAAGAAACTTTTATTCAGCAGAAGAGAAAATGAAAATATTTTCCTAATGATTTAGGTACTTAATACTTATCTCCCTAACTTCTGGAGCTAGTAAGGAAGAAACAAACATAGTTACGAATTTTGCAATAGTAAATTGTTATTCGAAGCATCAGAATTTTGATGGATTATAAAAAGACCTGCAAGTTAAAAAGGGATTTTCATAAATCTTCTTATATAGGCTGGCACTCATTAAATTCTATATTATATTTATTTACACTGGCACAGGTTTTTCTCAGTGAAGGAAGTTGCCATTCTTAATTAACTCGTGCTCTACTCCAGAAAATTGCCTACCTGGAAGAAGCGAAGCCAGCATCTAGTCTTGGAGAACTATAACCAAGGGCAAACAAATTCCATGACTTCATTCATTGCCGATTCCCCTTACAGCTCGTACATTTTTAATGAGCTTCTCACGCATATATTTGCTCTGCTGAAGCAACGTCATGGTTTTTATTAAGTTGCAGCCCGTGTCTGCTTTCTGGCACTGAAGACTTTCAATCACCCACATTATCTAATTTCTATTCCGCAGCATGCAATCTGATAAGGTTCTGAAAATATAACAGAGAACCATCTCACAGGAAGATTATACCCCTGATAGCATATCAAAAATATTAATCACAAAAATTTAAGAGATGGGCTTTAATAGGTAAGTCGTGTCAAGTTATATATTTCACTGAAACCTACGTACATCTTCGTTAGGATGTTTCATACAAATTAACCTGATGAATAATAATTGGATTATAGTTAACCGGAGAAAAACACTACTTTAAGATAGTAATCGACATGCATACTTTACTCCCCTAATTACTATGCATGCCTAAAAACATGATGAAAAGGTGATATAGTATAATCCTCCAAAATATTTTTCTACACTATTGAGTTTTCTCAAAGAAACAGAGCAGATATCTGCCATATTTGATTTTCATATTCAATATATTGTTGGGTAGACTTATTCCCGAACATTTCATAATGAGTATGGCTGATGGCAACAAGCTCATATGAGAATCAGTATGACGAGATGGCTTTCATACCAGTTACACTGGTGAGGCCTGTAGGCATGTGTACAAATCTGTTTTATGTGGAGGATAATTACCATAGAAATATGCGACAAGGCAACTTAAAAGTGTAAGTTCATAAAGCTTCAGGAAAGGAATGGAGTCCTTTTTAGGACTAAGCTTACAATTGCAAGTCAATTTAAAAGATTTTTTTAAATCTCCCAGATGGCAGTTGCTCTAAGAAGATCGAACTATAAGGGCCTGCTACGTTATTATAAATGGTGAATTGCTTAGACCAAGAAAGATTATTTATTTATTCATTCATTCATTCTTAACTCCATGAAGAACCAGACGTAGCCTGTCTTACTCAAGAACATTTATTATAGTGGAACTCGTTGTGACTTTGAGACAAGAAATTTTTGTCCTAAAAGAAGACACAAGGGAAAAAAGCCTCAGGCACTACAAAAATAGGCAACATAGTAATAAATTTTGTTGAAAGTTTCCTCTAAAAAGTAATGTAACTTTTTTTATCAATAATGAATAAATAACAACTCAATCTATCATTTAGGTATCAACCTAAAATAAATGTGGATCGATATGTTAGATTTTACCCTATCAAAGGATGGTTTTATATATGAAATATCCCAAAAAGAACCAATGGAAGTATAATACATTTCCTCACATGCTCTTGTTTATAGGCACACATTCAGCCTTCTTTACTGAATTCTCCAAATGCGTGAAGTTTAGTATTTAGAATTTTTAGCAAAGACTGATTAAGGAACTACTGGGAATTAAAGACTATTTCTGGCTCGGAAAGCTGAACCCTTTTTACAGCAACTATAATTTGTATCTTCTATATGTAAGCACAATCCAGTTAAGTTATAGAAAATAAAAACATGAAAAGGAACTGGAATGGCCTTGAAATTGTTCACAGGTTTTCAGCAGCTAAAAAGCCAACCTACTCAGGAACTTGCACATATGTTTCCAATGCATCTAACCATGCTAAAGTAAGTTTTGTTTTGTATGTAGCATAATAACCACATGTAACAGCAATTTGAAGTCCATAAAACTTCAGATAAACTGCAGAGCTAGTGTACTCTTGATCTAAGCTTACAATAGCAGGTCAATTGAAAAGATTTTTAAAGTATTCCAGTTTGTTACTGTAAGTACATAGCAATTATATTATGGAGAGTGAAATTCTTTTTTAAGTAAGCACATTCTATATGTTTAAATAAATTGAACTTTTTGATGAGGTTGAGAACTGGAGGGAAAACAGGTAGTATTGGATTCCTTATGCGCAAAAGTACCTTTACATTGTCAAAGACAGAATATGTAGATTGATACATAGGTAAAGGAAGCAATTAGCTTCAGATGAAAAATCAGGTATAGGTAAAAGCCCATTATGTAAATAATATATTATAAAATACTAACAGTGTTTCTTTAAAGGAAAAAAATATCAAAGTAGCCTGCCTTTTCAGTTTACATTTTCCTAGTTTCAGTCCTGAACAAATACTTTTGCACGAAATGTTGAATTGTTCATCTTGATTTGAGTATCTGAGTTACTTCAGTGGAATTTGCTCTTAGGAGTACTGCACCCTGGTTCATGCTTGAGATAAATCCTACCCAATTCAGTAGGATTTATTCCCAAATAAACATGCATAGGAATTGAACTTTTATACCCATATTTTTATTTATTTTTAAAATCTGTAGGCTCTGTTTCAAGGTAAAAGTTAAAGCAAGAGCTAACTCAACTTCAAACATGCACTGTAGCTTGATTCCAATATCCAGAAAAAATTCTAACCATTGTTTTTCAATTCTGGCCATGTTAAGATGGGTAAACTCCCAGAATTTCCAAGCCACCATATTGGCTAGAGAATTCTGAGAGTTGACATCCACAGTCTTAAAATAACCAGGTTGAAAAACACTGTGCTAAACCATAAAATATCCAAGATTAGCAAGAAACTGCAATACCAGTAAAACAGGAAGCACATAACTCAAATAGTACAGCCAAATAGATAACTAAAGTTATAAACATTATACATGGAAATGTATGTAAGTAATAGTACACTAGGGAGTCTTTATCACATAAAGAGCTGCAGTGGAGGACTTGACAGACATCTCTAAAATCACAATCAAATAAATCTTTTTTCTCTTAATAATTTATCCTGCTATGTTTCAAAGACTAAACTCACAATTACTGACTAAATTTCAGTTATTTTCCCACTCCCACTTTATGACAGAATGAAACTCAATGTTCTGTTCTACATAATAGTTGGGCCTTACTAGTATTGGCAATATTTTTTTAGCCTATATCGAAGATGTTAAGTAACTTGATGACTTAATGATCAACAGTATATGGATGTGAAATCTAAAGTCCTAAACCTACTTTCAACAGAAGAAAGCCCTTAAAGATAGTGGGGCTCACTTCCATGATAAACTTTTTTGCATGACTGCAATATTTTGGATTTGGGATAAGCATTTTGCAGCATCTCTCTGCAATTCTTTAGACTAGCCACATATTTTTGTACAATCATATGGCCATTTCCGAAGACAGCTATATGATCTTGAGGAAGATGCAGTTGCTTTAAAGAGCTGCAGATAGATACTATAGTCATGCTGTGCAATTTCTTTGTAATCTATGCTTTTAAATTATGTTTGAAACACTGCATAGTCCTACTGGATTGTATTTACACAGAATTAATTCCAAAACCTCTCACATTTTTACAACTATAATTCCATCTTTTTCATACACAACCCTTCTTGCCTCAGATTGCTATGGATTGTAGCAGCAAGTCTGTCAGTTGAGTGCTTCCAGTTGTGGTAGTCTCTTCCATACCTTTAGTTTAGAGATACGTTTAGGCCTCCCAGTGAAGAATTTCTCAAGACAAACAATACAAACGTCACACTTTCTAAATATTTTCAAACCTGTACTCCCCATTAGCAAGAAACAGATTGACAAAAACAGGATCTAGAAACTTGGAAATTGTTTCCATGCTTTCTTGTACGGACACTGAGATGAAAATTTCCCATGTGTTTCAAGAACCTCAAGGGTATTCTAAGATCCTGACCTCCTTTTTTTTTGTCTTAAGAACAAACACAAGCAAAATGTTCCATATGACTATTCCCTGGATTTGTCTTTTGTCATCTTGACATACTTATTACTTAATCCTGTTTTCCAATCTATGCTTTTAAACAAACACATTACACATGTTACTTTTTAATGTCCTCCTGCCAAACCTGACTCTTTAGTGTTGCATTTTTTTCACTACTTTCCACATCTTTTAAATTAGATACATAATTATTTAACACAAAGCCTTTTTTTTCACAAGCCGAATCCCACCATCACAACCAGTATGTCTATTGAAAATATTACCATTCTCACTAGATAAAAATACTTTTTTTTTGTTCGTGACATAATATATTATACATTTTGTATCTTTTATATTGGAATCCTATGCAAACCTATTTTGGAGAAATTCCTACAGAACCTAGAAGAAAACATAAAATATTGTACTACGATTAGAATTTATCTTATTCACAGCTATTATTTGTTACCTTAACAATATAAACAAACTTCTAAAACCCTGCCTGAGATTTTGATACGTGTAATAATAAATGTTTTACATATCGTGCTATTTGAAAATGCGAAATATAATTTTAATTATCCATTCAGCAACAGTAGTATAAAGAAATTTTAAAGAAGGGCCTGAATCTCACTCTGACATTTCATTGTTGGGGATTTTATAGTACCCTTCCCCAAATAATATACTTCCTATGTTCTTTCATAGGGTTTGTTCAGAAAATAGCTGGTAATTCTGTTGCCAAATAGAAATTCCCCAAATCCTTGGACAGAAACAACAAAGTATTCTGTCATAGCTCTGTGAGAACCTCCAGTCTGGTAATGATCCATGAAGGATTGCTCAAACCAAATCCCTCTGATAATCTATATAACCAGATGTCAGATTCTCTACAGTGGTGGGATGAAACCGATTTTATTACTGGTTTGGTCCGTGCATGCTTTGAGCGCGCACCAACCACGCTGCCATGTGGCTTCTAAATTGCAAGTTTTGGACTTACCAGAGGCAGCACAGGTGAATAGGAAGGCTGCAGAGGTGCACAAAAACAGCTGTTCTGCGCGATTCAGCTGACAGAAAGAAAAAAAGGGGGGATATAGGACAGGATAGGACAGGGGCGGGTGGGTGGAGCCAAATGCTCATTGCCACTGCCAGTTCATTAGAACCAGTGTAACCAGGCTGAATACACCACTGATTCTCTACAATAATTGGTTAATTCCTGTTATAGAACAGATTACAGAATAGCAGAGCTGATAGATATCTTGGAGGTCTTTTAGTTAGTCTAACCCAGGGGTGGGCAAACTTTTTGACTCGCGGGCCACAATGGTTTCTAAAATTTGACAGAGGGGCCGGG
>JAEANM010014642.1:0-13921 GCA_017656035.1 Myanophis thanlyinensis
GAATTAAAAATTACTAATAAAAATTCTAAAAATTTATCAAAGATTAAAATTTAATAATTAAAATTAGCTACCCCAAAAACAGTCATAACTGTTCTTCCACTGGAAGTTTTCATATAAAGCTTAGAATCTAGTCATTTAGATGGGATGGTCTAAGGATTTCTGCCCAGGTCAGAATCTGGACTAAAAGACTTCCAAGGTTTCCATGAATATATTATTCTATATTTGATGTTATTTATCATGTTGTATTTCTTTCTAATGATAATAATAACCTTTGATTTAATTTCTAAGCTGAAGAATTCAAAATGTACTGTAATCGAAGGTAGATCCCTGGGTTTAGATCAGAACAGCATTCCCTAATTTCTGGTTGACAGTGATACTTTAGTATTTGTTAATTGGTTCCAGGAGATGTGATGAATACTAAAACTGACAAGTGTCAAACATTACCCTTTATTTTGGTTGGGAGGAACTTCCTGCCTGTCCCTTTTCTTGTGTCAGGGATCTTTTCAGCCAACTTCCTGTTCACCCTCTGAGGCCGTCCCCCTTTTCCTTTTGCAGTGAGCTTCCCGGCATGGCCGACTTCCTGTCCGTCCTCTGTGGCCATCCAATGTTGGGCTTTACTTCCCAGAGTGTCTTGCCATTGGGCATGCAGGCTGATGATTAGCGAAATGAAAGTCTGGCCTATCTTTCTTTACAGTATTTGTTTTTAAGGACTTTTATCAAATTCCCAAAACCACTTGTTCCTCAATGTCAAACATTAAAGTTTTACTAATAGAGGAAACACATGTAGTTCTTGGAATCCATAGTGGAATGTAAGTTTGGAATCAGACAAATCAATCATCAACAGGTACACAGAGATAAACTGTATTTACACACTGTTTAAAAGAGACAATTAAAAAGCTAAAAAGGAAACAGAGTAGAATATGTCTTTGCCAACAATCAATATTCAGATAAATTGGGATTAACACCAGGATTAACACCAGACAAACAATCAAGCAATAAACAATACCCTAATCAAGGACACATACATACTCCATTCTGTGAGGAAGATGGGTGGGTCATAAAAACATAATAAAAATAAATAAAACTACCAACTAAGATAATCAAATAGCAATCAATCAAGAAACTATCACAGACATAACAACACCTCCACCAACTCTGATAGGGCAAGATACTGTAGAAAAACAGAAAGCAAACCCCACTCTCCTGAAGATGTTACCTTGTTGGGTAATTAAATGTTAACAAGAAAACTATCAAGCTCAGAGAGCACCAAGAACTCCACATTAAAGTCTGTGCTGTACCACCAAATGCTTATTAGTTGTATTGTAGGCATCCTGTTGATGATAATGATAGTAAGAAAAAATAATGTGTAAAAAATGAAGAAAGGTGATTGTAGTCCCCAAAAGAAGGAAAGAATAAAAATGAAGGTTATGAATAAAGTCTGATTCATGAATCATGAATTATCAGAAAATATAATACTGTCAATGCATTTTGTGATACTCTGTTTAAGGGCATGGATTTTTATTCTAGCTGTTGTAGGGACTGATTGAATTCACATTGTGATTTGCATCTCTTTCAGTGTTCATAATTGCAATCTAATAGCATGTAGGATCATGTCAGTAATTTTAAAAAATGCTTTCCTTTATTAGATTAATAAATGAAAAGTTTAGTGTATTTTTGCCAATTATATGCTAGAGATTTCTACAAAATGTGGATATAGAAGGGCTTCTGTACTGTACCTTTGTAAAAATAGTAGCCTATTTCTCAGTGCAGATCTGTCTATGTGTTATTACTATATGCTGTGTATCTATTATGTTACACTGATGCCTGCAGAAGAAAAGTATCAATTCTTACACTTTCTTTGTTGGTTAGTTGGAAGAAATTCTCATATATTATAAATGAACAGGTACTAGCTACGTAATTAAAAGCTTGCTAGAAATGAAATGATTGCAGTTGTGATGAAGGATTACATACTTCTCTGACATTATTCAGTGTAGATATAATCTGGGTATTATCCTCTTTAATAGTGTAGGTTTAAATGATCCATTGAAAGCACTTCAACTCATCAGATACAAACAATAATCTTGTTACAACAAGACTATTGTTTATATTTGTGGCATTGTTGAAGTGCTTATAGTGGATAATTTATGCCTGTTGAATGCACATAAGATTTTGTGTATTCAATCCACTTTATTACTATAGTGCTTAGAAAGGAGTGTTGTATATGTTCTCTCCCAAAGTTACTGAATTAGCCTCAATTACTAAGGGGGGGGGGCATAATTTGTAGCAAGAATATAGTTTTCCAAATGACTTTAAAAGCTATAAAATCAAAATTTCTGAAGCAAATTTGAGATCAAAACTTAATTGGTGCATTGTAGAATAAAATGTCAGAATGAATTAGAGTTTTAGAATGTTACCTAGTGAATTTTCCAACCTTTTCTATTACATTGGAAATACTTCCATCATGTTTACATTGCTGATAATGTGGTCAGCAGTTTTCACTCTGAATGGAATGTTAAGCTATTCAATCTGTCATATACAGGCAAGTAGCAGAATTTTAGTACTGAAAACAAACTTCAGTAAAGGAATTTAATATTTCTACATTTTTATTATTTAAGAAGTTAATCATTGTTCAGATCGATTAATGTAAGCTTCAGAATACTATATTGTAAATATGAAACAAATTCATACTGATTCATTATTAAGTATGTACATTCATGCATTGAAGTATCTGTTTTTTAGAGTTCAATTTTCATATCTGGGTTCATTTTCAAGGCAACAGTGAAGATACACACATACACACACAAATGTGTACACACAAAATTGAAGGGTTGTCACATGGAAAACAGTCTAGATTTATTCTCCATTTACTGTGTAGAGATGATCCATATGTGGGTCGCTCTGCCATTTCTAGATCTTTGACTGAGTAGAAATGTTTAAAAGGGCTAGCTCCACCCTCTCTCCCCAGTTTCTACTCAGTGAACTGTAGAAACTGCTAAGGATTTGGATCTCGCCACCACTCAATTGAGAAAGCAATTGTAAGTAGGGATAATTGCAGTCTTGCTAACATTTGTTTAGCACCACAGGGACTTTTTCCAGGCTAGCGGCATCCTGACGCTCGATTGGAGCTGCTTAGAAGCAAGGAGCATCCTGATTCACTGGCCTGGCTAGGCTAGAGGCCCCTTGCAAGCCTGAGGCACCACCAGCAGCCAGCCGACACTCGATCGGCACCGTAGGGGTGGAGGCTCCAGCCACACCCATTTCTTGTCAGCAAATTTTTTCCCCGTTGCTTTGCCTCAGGCTGGAGGTGGCTGGGCGGCTTGCTGACGCACACTCAGTGCTACCATCAGAGTCTCAGGAGGGGCTGTTCTGGACCAGTGGTGCATTAGCTGCTGCTGGCCCCGGTGGTGCGCATGTGCTCAAACAGCTTTTGCCGCCTCTGTCAGCCCCAGTTGCCAGGAGGACACCCAGGCCACTCCGGAGGCCTGGGTCCTGTAGGTCTTGCAACCTCCTGGTGTCAGAGAGAGAGAGAGAGAGACGAAGTGAGGAGATGTCTCTGGCAGGCAGATCTGGAGCATTGGGCCTAGGCCACATGGAGGTAGGCCGCAGGCCTACAGCCAACTAAATGGACTTTTAAGGCCCGTATCCAGGATGTCTGGCCTGGGGGGGGGGCTTGGACTACAGGGGGCTGGTTGTTCAGCGCCCCATGTCCACTTCTATCACCCCCCCAAACCATCAGGTTCAGGCTTTTCAGCCTGCAACAGCAGAGCTTATGGCTCAACTGTAAGGCAGCCTTTTCTGACTAGCGTGATCGCTGCTGGGGGGATAGGGCATGCTCTCAGCATAGCATTTATTGGTATCTCCTCTATTGTTAGAAGCTGGGTTTCATGAACTTACAGGAACACTCATTTACTGTTGGCATTAAGAGGGAGAGCTGTGGACTCACAAGTCTTTACCTGCAGGGCTAGGCAAGCCTGGGTGGGAGGTGATAGGCAAGGATAACTTATTTTGGGTAAAAAAAATCCTTTCTTTTCTCTCTTCCAAGATGGATCCTCCATCATGACAATCTAGAGGGTTGTTGTCTCAGCCTGAGGGGCATCGCAAATGCGCTGCTAAGCGCAAGCACATTCCTCCATCTGCATCTCATCGGAGCAGGGCCAAGGTATCTAGGCACATTACTAGGGCTGAAAAGAAGGATGCTCTTAGGCGCCAGAAGGTCCTAGAAAAAGAAGTCACCAGATCCATCAGATAGTTGAATAGGGCTGCTAAAGCTCAGGCAGCTCAAATTATTCCGGGACAGATCTCTGTGGGTGCCCAGGCGCCAGAGGTCGTTTTTCTGGCTCTGGCCTTATCACGTGAACAGCAGTCAGTATCTTCAGCAGAAGGAGTTACCTTGACAATCAGGAGGGAGAGCCTTTGACCCAGGAGGCAGGGTTGGAAGCCACGGCAGTGAAGTCGTTGGCTGTACCCTTCTCTGGGCCAATCCAGGGGGCTCTGTTGGCCGAGATTCAGACCTTGATAGAGTGGGCCTTGGCTTGCTCTCAATCGGTTGGTCTCCTGGGCCAATTACTATCAATACAGAACAGGCCCGGCTGGGCCACAGTTCTCCTGTTTCTCCATACAGCGACATCTTCACAGATTTGAGCACTCCTTGCTGGAAGTTTTGGACAGTGGCTTAGTTTTCTCAAGGGAAGAGGAGCTGAGGTTGTTGGAGGATGACCAGCAGCAGCACGATCTGCCTATTCTACCTGGCCTGTTTTGGCCTTCTTTGTTCAGTATGCTACTGAACAATGCCAAGGCAGTGACTGAGTTAGGGGGCAAACCCTTGACCCAGCCAGGCCTGCCCATCATTCGGCCAGAGAGGCTAAGCAGCTCCTGTTTACTACACAGACGTCCAAGCCGGAGGAAATTCCGGTGCCTCAATTGTTTTGGGACGTAGTCCTGAAACAGTGTTCTTGCCCAGCAGCAGGGCAGCCACCTCTCTCCTCTGAGTGACATTTTTACAATGTGGAGGAGGCCTTCTCTACGGCCCTCCAACTGCCATCTATAGATGAGCCAGTCAGTCATCGCTTTAGCATCTTCTGATGTGCTGATGTCAGATCCAGAGGAGGCACTCAAGCCTGAGGACAGAAGAGCAGAGCAAGTCCTGTGTAGAGGATACCAGGTGGCGGCCTGGGCTATCAAGCCTCCTTACTGTTCCTTACAAATCTTACAAACCTCCTTACTATGGCTCCATCAGCTGTAGCACAGAATTCCATCGAATGATGTAAGAATATACCAGGACATCAATAAATTGGTAGCAGTTATGGAATTTTTGGCGGACGCTACCTTGCATGCAGCCAAGTTTTCTGCAAGAGCAATGGGGGTTTCTGTGGCTTCTTGGCATCTCCTTTGGCTCCGCCATTGGCCTGCAGACCTGAAGAAGTGGAGATTAGCTTCAACTCTGTTTATGGCAGAGAAGCTATTCAGTGATGTGTTAGCCCTGGCGCTAGTAGACTCCAAGGATGAGTAAGAAAGATGGCAAGCGGGTCCAGAGGGGAGGACCATTGAAGAGTATCATACCTGCGTAGGCAGTCCTTTCAGGACCAGTTGGACCCATATTATTCCGGCTCTCGTCCACCCGCACAGTGGCTGGATCGACAGCGAGACAGAGCATTCAGGGGGTGTTATTACAGCAGCTCCAGGCATCCCTTTTGAGGCGAGCAAAGCAGACCCTATTGAAGGTCCAAGTGTCTCTGGATCGAGCCCTCCCATTGGTGGTCACCTTGTCAATTTCGCCGACCAATGGGAGGAAACATCACGGGACACTTGGATCAGAAGGACCGTGCGCTTTGGCCTATGGCTAAAGTTTCTGTCTCCTCCCCCTCAGAGGTTCCAGCCGTGCCCGATTCCAAGAAGTTCTACAGATCATGATCTTATGCAGGTGGTGATAGATCACCTTCTGGAGATACATGCCATCCAGCAGGTACCAGAGGTGTTTCGCAATCTCGTTTTTTACTTCACCCTATTCATTATCCCCAAATCCTCGGAAGGATAGAGAGCAATTTTGAACCTCAAATGACTCAATTGCCATCTGGTTTACCAAAGGTTCAAGACACATTTGTTGCAGAGCATCCTGGGCCTAGTCAGGGAGGGGCCCTTATTTCCTCCATCGACCTTCAGGAGGTTTACCTATATGTCCCCATCTATAGGAATTACCGGAATTTCCTCTGATTTTATTACAGAGGTCATCATTACCAATACTGGGCCCTTCTGTTTGGCCTAGTGTTGGCCCCGCATGTGTTCATGAAGCTGATGGCCATTTTGGCGGCTCATTTCTGGGTGCTGCCGGTCCAGGTCCAGTATTATCTCGATGACCTGTTAATACAATCGCTTAGGACTATGACAGCACAGGACTTATCGGCTACCATCAAGACTGTTCGTGATCACAATTTCTCCCACAATTGGGAGAAAAACCACCTATCAGCTTCTACCCGATTTCAGCATCTGGGGTAGTGATAGACACTGTCTCATGTACAATATACCTGTCCCAGGACAGGACAGGATCAGCATAGCTTCCCTAATCATGAATATCCACAGTCTCAGCAGGGTGCCCTTGGCACTGCTTTCCAAGTTGCTAGGCAAGATGATAACTTGTATAGACATTGTGCCATGGGGATGCCTCCACACCAGGACCCTGCAGTGGTTCCTTCTCCCATATCAGAGAGTGAGGTGCAGTCATGACTGGACCACAGTTTTGGTTCCCACAAAGGTGATCCACTCCCTACTCTGGTGTGTGTCTCCTACCATCCTCAGTGGCCGCTGTCTCAAGGTTCTTACTTTGATAATCATTACAACGGATGCCAGGCTCCTAGGTTGGGGGGCCCATCTCCAGCAGAGGCTCGTGCAGCGGAAGTGGAGCCGGAACGACTTCCAGCATAATATCAATTGGTTGGAGTTGCAGGCAGGTGTACTTAGCACTGCTGTAGTTCCAGGATGAGACTGAGGGGAGAGATGTGCTGATCCTCACAGATAACATCACCACAAAGGTGCACATATATCAGGCAGGGAGGCACCAGATCAAAGACCTTCATGAAAGAAGCTCTGATCCTTTGTTCCTGGGTGAAGAGACTCCTGATGTCTCTTCGGGCTCAGCAAAGATCAGGTGTGACCAATGTGCGGGCCGATTGGTTGAGCAGGACAACAATCATGCAGAACGGCACCTGCATCTGCAATTGTTCCAGCAGCTGGTGGAACAGTCGGTCTTCTGCAGGTGGACCTATTTGTAACCAGGCTCAATTCACAGCTTCCCTGCTTCTTTGTGAGGTTTCCCACAGAGGGTGCAGAGGGAGTGGATGTGCTACGCTGCCCCTGGCCAGAGGGGTGCCTTTATGCATTCCCACCTCTGTCTCTTATCCCGGGGTGATCCGCAAGATGAGGGAGGAGATTATGGAGCTAATCCTTCTGGCTCCGCACTGGCCGTGCAGACCCTGGTGAGCCGACCTGGTGAGCCTCTCAGTCACCAGGAAATGATGGATTCCGCAGACACCAGGCTCTCGCAGTCAGGGCCTGGTCTTACACCCCAACCCATGATGGCTTCAGCTAGTCGCTTGGAGGTTGAACAGACGAATCTAACCTTGATGTCCATGTCGGATAGGGTGGTCCAGATGATACAACCATCTCAGAACAGCTATGGTGAGAATCTATGAGGCCACCTGGAGCACCTTCTGCATCTGGTGTTCCAGGCGGAGTTGGTTTCCCACTTACATTTCCCTCACTCAGTTTTTGGAGTTCCTACAGGAGGGCCTGGACAGGGGGTTGGGTCCCAATACCTTGTGAAGGCAAGTGGCAGCCTTATCGCCTGTTATTAACTGTGACACAGGGTCCTTTTTATCTCAACATCCCACCGTTCACAGATTTTTATGGGGAGCAACTCATTTACATCCCCTGGTTGTCCATCGTTACCCGTACTGGGATCTGCCCAAAGTGTTGGCGGCCTCGAGGGCCCCGTTTGAACCATTGAGGTCAGCCTCCCTAAGGCTGTTGACTTGGAAGGTGTGTTTCTTGCTGGCAATAACATTGGGTAGAAGGATCTCGGAACTGGCTGCCGTGTCCATCAGACAGGATTTATGCATCTTCCACATGGACAGGGTAGTTCTGAGATTAGATCCTGCCTTTGTGCCCAAGATTAATTCTTGGTTCCACAGGGCACAAGAACTCATTCTTCCCAATTTCTGCTCCACCTGGTGCATCCTTTGGAGCATAGAACTTGTAACTCCTGTATCCTGATCTCAGTCATGTGATCACAGAGGTGGTAGTGCAATGGTTTGTACTACCGGAAGCCCTTTACAGATTGTAAAGCACCATTTCTAAAGCATTGTAATTCTGACCATCATTAAACAAATGTTCATAAATTGAAGACCATCTGTAATATTGCTAAAAATCTGCAAGTTGCTGCTGCACTTGTGCTACACAAACTTGTGCTCTGAAATGGGGTCTGAAGTACTAAAAGCCTATGTCTACCTTACAAAACAGAATGCGTATACTTTGCAAAAAATTTTTTGATGTATTTTGCCAGATGTGCTCGCGTATTTATATTTTTATTAAAAGATTGGGACAGTAGCTTCTGCGAGATTGCCACGAAACAAGAATTTTAAAATAGGCAAATTTATTGTGATATTTTTGAAAATGTGTTTATTTCTGATATTATTATTGCTGAATAATTAGATTAGCAGCAAGATCTTATTGAAAATGAGTTTTTCAGAGAACCTTATCAAAATTAAACAATGTATTAATATATAGTAAGAAAATTCTTTTGTTTGATAGTTGATATCTTTCTATGTTTCTTTTCCATGGACTTTATTTTACAATTATTGATTAATATGAATAGTGTTAATGATAAGACATCATTACATATTAGTGCTGTAAAGCACTTCAGCACTTCCATCCTCAAACTGTGCTGTGTACAACTATAGCTGTGTACAATTTTTTAAACCTCTTGGTTTTTTTGCCCCTAGCAGCTGCTTCACAATCTCAGGAAGGGACCTGGCTGCTTTAGGAAGTTGCAGATAGATACTATATTTGTGCACTTGTGTGATGTGAAGCATTTTTTTGTAATTAATCTGAGAACATTAAAATGTATGCCGATTATGTATGGCTACTTTCTAAGTTGAAGAGTTTTCTAACATTGAAATAGAACTCAGGTACTTTTACAAATGAAGAGATTATGGCAACTAATATCCATGGTAATTAAAACTTCTCCCATCTCTTAAAACTTGAGCTTTAACTTCTAAAAATAAAGCTACATCAGTTATATTGTTCCTAAAAGGAAATTTAGTAATAGATACAGAGCAGCAAAATATTCTTCAGTAGGCATATTTGAACACATTTAACCTTGGGAATCTGAAATTCTTCCTTAGAATCTTAGAAATTTTACCTTCTTGATATTGATTTATTATTATATACAATGTTTTTTTCTGTGCATATTTTATTTAAAAAAAATCTGCCACTTTTTATAGTAAACTGATTTAATCACCTCTCAGATTTAGTTATGTGATAGCATCAGAAACAAAAATGTGCTTTATCTTGCCCATCTTGCTGCTTATTTCCTAACAGTCTTTGTCTTTTAGCTAATAGACAGTTTTTTCTCCTACCCCTTTCTTTCTTTTTCTCTAAGTAATTGTTCAATAATCTCAGTTCCCACATATGGGACAATTATTAAATGACAAGTTAAGTATTTTATTGTTCAGTTCTGAATGAAAATGTTGGGTTTGAGAGTATCCCAGAGAGAATTCTGTGAGAATTATTATTGTTGCAATTAATACATATGAAAAACACTTAATTACAATGTTAATATTTTGAATCTGATCCTTCTTAGTTAAGTAGTTGACATGATTTTGAATGAGATGTTTGTTTATATAGTACACCCATTAGATTTGAGGAAAAATATAGAAAATAATAAAAAGGTAACACTGCTGTGCAACATTTAAAAATTAAAATGAAAACAAATGTTCATGAAAGAAAAAAAATACAGTGAATATTAATATGAGGTTTCATATAATTAAAATTGCTTTATGTATATAGGGTTATTTATAGCACAAGGCCATATTTTGTTTTTCAAATTTCTTTCTTGTTTTATTACCTGAATCAAACAAACTGTGATATATTTCTGATAAGAGATCCTAATTTGAAACCATGTTATCAAACCAATTTGAATTAATATCCAATAAATATAATTTATTGAAACTAGAATCCTGGGATATTTTTTTTTGATTATGGGTTTCCTCCCATCTCATCAATTCTGAAATGGTCCAAAATAAGACAATCTAGAAATATATTCATAACTCCAGAAGAGGAATTCCTTGTGAAGTTTGACAGAAAAGGCGTAATCTAGTAATGACATTTGTCTGCTACTCTCACATAACCATAAGAAAACTCCCAAAACAAGAGGCTTTTTTGTCTTGTTCATGTAAATTGACATTAAAATCATAAATGTGGGCTACATTGTCCAAATAATGTGGTGTAATGTACTTCGGAAGTTGGGAGTGTTAATTACATTTTGTAGAAAGAAGAAAAGGCAGGGATAGTGAACTATACAATACAATCTTAACTCTGCTACTTCTATTTGTAATGCACATTACAGTTTCAGCAATACTACAGAATAGTTGTATTATATCTAGCAACATATGATGCACCAGGTTGGTGTATGTTGCAAAGGATGAGCCACTTTTGTGATAATGTTGCTATGGCAACTACCTTCTGAGAGCTGCCTCAAGGTCACTCATCAACCATAGCCCAGTGTGCTTGGATTTTAAGCAAAATACAAAAGCATAATATGTAAGGATGTTCGCTTTTTATTCCTTTTTCATATTAAATACTGTACTGTGAGATATGTGAATAAACACACAATTATTTACAATAGTACGATTTAATAACATTTTAAATATTATGTGTCATAGACACAGTAGATGGGAAAAGTAATAATTCCACAACTGTGCCAGTAGTTTCTGAGTATTATTTATATTACAAAAGAACAAAAAAAGAGTTCAAGTATGTGTTATCTCTGAACTGTTTTTATTTATATATTTATTTATTAATCAAATTTATATAGCCATCCATATCACCAAAATAGTTTTATAATGTTTTGTAGTTTTTTGTAAGGACTGTTACAATGGATTCTTAAAAATAGGCAGATATATCTCAAAATTAATTTTGCAATACATTGCTTTAATTGTAGTCAAATATAAAAAACAGTAATTATAATATTTTAATCATCGCCGCTTATTGTCAGCCGACTAGGTAGATCAGACCAGAAAATTCCTGAGGAACACTAGCAATAGCACTTAAACTTATATACCACTCCATAGTCCTTCACAGCCCTCTCTGAGAGGTTGACAGTGTCAGCATATTGCCCCCAACAATCTGGACCCTCATTTTACTGACCTTGAAAGGATAGAAGGCTGAGTCAACCTTGAGCTGGTCAAAATGAAACTCCTGGCAGTGAGCAGTGAGTTAAACTGCAATACTATATTCTAACCACTGTGCCACCATGGCACTAGAAATACTTTTATGGAATTGGCTGTAATAACAGAATTTTGCAAATCCGGTTATGCTGAATATCCTTTTCCCTTAAATTCCAATTAATTATTGAGACAACTGCCTAGGTCTCCTCTGAATAATATCTTGTTTCCCAGGGCTTAGACAATGTTTCAGTCTCTTTTGTCTTGGTAACAATCGTTCTTGCATATTTCCATCAAGATCATCTTTAATCTCTACACAAGGGAGTAAACTGGTTCAGATGATTTGATGAAGTGCTTTGCCCATAATTGTAGCTTCCCTCTGAATCTCTCATGAAATGTGAAACATCTGTAATTACTCAAATGTGTAGCAACTTCAAGGTCCTCTCATGGCCTTCCGGACAAAACACCTGTGGAGTTTCTGATAGTCCAGTTCATTCTTAGAACTGCTATTTGTTGCATAATTATATGTCTTGGAGCCTGCATTGATACAGAAGCTGATGTAAATGAATGGCAGTGATATTGACAGGATTTGTTTTAGAAGTCGAGGCAAACAATTCAGTATTGCAGCCATGGTTTAGAAGGCTGGGAAATTAAATCTTACGAAGTCTAGACAAAAATCAGTTGCTGAGAAATCAAGCCACATGCCGGTTCAGAAGTTGTTTGGCTTGTGTCTATTTTCAGACAAAAGCTGTTATTATAGCTGTTATCTTTGCCTCTACCAGCATGCTTCCTGGGCTGACTGGAGCTGATTGCAGAAACTGTGCTAATTAGGAATAATAATCTGTTTCTGAGCAGATAATTACTCTTTAGTAGACCAATATGCTAAAGGCATTTTTCTAAGTTTATTTATTTTTTTAGACATAAATGACATCCATTTATTTAGAAAGTTCTATAACTCCCCATCTCAGACAGGTGGCTGTGGATGGTGAATAATCAACAATTAAAAATAGTTACAAAATAATAAAAAAAATTAATACATCTCTGGCAGGTACCCACACACCCTTCCAAACCCATGTCTCACTTCTCAAGCACTCCCACATAGCTTTAGGATTTTAAAGGTTGTTGCAAACAATTTTAATTGTCTCTAAAAGCAGGGCACTCTTTGTAGGATTGATATCTTAAAAAAGAAGCTCTTGCTTTGTATAATAAAAAGCAAATATATACTATATGCTTTTCTGCATGCTATTTTAGTTTTAATAGCTAACTAATGTTTTGTAATTTTCTTCCTCTAGGTAAAGATGGTGTGTGAATGTTACTGACAAGAATACATTTCCAAGTAAGTGTTCAATATAATAAAGTTAGAACATATTTGATCATGGACAGAGCATTCTGTTCAGAGTTGCCTGAACCTCACTCAGAGTCACTTAAACCACGAGATGAGTGGCAAATAAATTTGATAAATAAATCAATCGCAGTTAGTATTGTAGAAACTAAGGGTAGGTTGTCCAGTATTTCATGGTCCTTCCTATTAGCTAATTCCAGTCAGAAAAGTCAAGCCATTACTATTTTTTCTATTCTACCAGAAAGGTAGCATTAACAGAAGAGAAAACACTTATATTAGTTAAGGAGTCTAGCAACAAAAGGATCTAAAATATTCTTCAGACTTCCCTTGAACCACTTTATCTTAAGACCTACTGTCATAGAAAACATTATCAATAGATCTGGGTCCATGGAAACTGGAAGTATCATGCTTCCTTGGCCTTTTCCAGACTTTTTCAGTCACTGGATCTAAGATTGGGAGGGCATTTTTACTAAGAAGTCAATGAAAGTATAGGAAATAATCACTTTTGAAAAAAAAATAGAAGTTCTATTTATGGTTCATTTTTTTCTTACCTCACATGTTTAATCTTTTTACAGTAAGAGAAGTCTTGGTTTCCTGTTACAGTTCCATGGAACTTTAGTTTAAAGAATAATGTTATATTTTTCTTTCAAGCCCTACTTATGCTTTGTGACTTGTCAACAGTGCACAAGAGTTACAAGTCCTCCCGCCGTCTTCTGTGCTCTTAAATATCTGAAGTGTACATCTTGCAACCGTTAGAATAATTTCTCTGATTTATACCCTAACTTGGCAAGGTTGCTAAAATGTGCTTGCTGTGATCTGAAAAGAAACCTTTTAATATTGTTACTTGGATCCAGAATGATACTTTTAATATAGCAATAAGCCAAATGGTTTCTAGAAAATGCCTTTGAAATGTGCACAAAGCTTTTTATTATACAATTTCTTTTTATGTTGAATTTAAAGGAAATTCAGACCAGTAATTTTATAGGCTTATAATATAATCTCATGGTTCTATACCTGATTCAAATTACAGTAGACACCAAGTCTGGTGTCAGTTAGCAGAGAGCAGAAAAACCCGGTTAATTATAAATGCAGCAGACACCAAGTCTGGTGTCGGTTATCAGAGAGCGGGAGAATCCTGCTCTCT
>JAEANM010014643.1:0-13920 GCA_017656035.1 Myanophis thanlyinensis
ATTTGGTTTGATTGGACAAACAGATAAATAAGATACTCCCAAAGGTAATCCAGTCCAGAGCCAAAAAGCGCCTTAAAAGGGGACAATTCGTGCCTGAAATCCCTCTTAGCAGTCAACCAGCACCTTAGACACCTCTGGAAGCAGTGTAATATAATGGGAAACACCATCTCTGCTCAGGCTGCTCATTTTGATCCAGCTAAACTATGGAAGGTGTTCAAGGACAGCTCTGTGCCAAGCACAACACAACCATCCAGCAGGAGGCAGCTAGAGTGACTGCGTGTCCTGATCCTGAAGGAGACCCAATTGGAGCACAGGATGCAGCTGTGCAAAAGTCCTCCTCACCACAGCAGCTGCAGGAGTGCCTCTAAGCAGGAGATAAGACCCCAAATCACTCTTATAGAGGAAGCAGGTCTAGCTCTGTTCTTCTTCACCATCCAGAAACAGGACGCCCAGCATTATTACACTTAAGATGGTCGGCTTTTTTCAAAATCTTTTAAATGAATGAATGAACCTCTTTTGCCCACAAGCTCACAAAGCCCTGTGTTTCATATGTTTTGTGGATGCTGTGGCAAATTATATGGGGCCTTGTCAAACTTGTGGGGCAGTTTGGCGAGAGTGGTTAGGTTTTTGTGTGTGTTTTGACTGTGATGTATCTGTCTTATGACTTGCTGCTAATTGATATGAATTTCTCATCTTAAAATGGTAGGAAATTATTTCTAGCAGTGATGATCAAAGGGATTTGTGAGACTGCCATAGGTCTTGAAATGGGTTGAGCTTTCATCCTGAATCTTCCACCAGGGTCTCTCCCGCCCTTTGTCCATTCTTTCATCACGATGGGCTCCTTGGGAAGATCAAGGGAAAGGGCACTGAGAGAACCAATAGTTTGGGTACAAGATATTTTCTGAAAATTCAAGCAAACATCTGGATCTAAGAGGTTATCAGATCTTCCTATCCACAATCAGGACTGTGGAAAACCAGCAAAGTAGCTCAGATTAATAAGATTTATTAGGAAAATGGTTTTATTCAAGCTTTCTATTAAATAACCTTGCTTTCAAATGTGACAACTCATAGTTGTTAGAGTGTAGTTGTCTTTCTTTTGTGCTTGTGCTATAATGCATGATAGTTTCTAGCCACGTTCTCAATGTGGAAATTTTTCTTTCTGGTGATTACCCATCCTTGCAGTAAATGTGTTCCTGTAAGTCCTGTCTATTCTAACAGGCAGGCAGGGATTTCTCCACAGCAGATAATTATCTGCTACCATTCATCTTCAGGTTATATTCTTGCTCTTTTGCAAATCTGCTATTCACCAAGCTTGAGTGTGCCAAGTCTTCCCATAAGGGCTTGCAACTGTCTTGCAAAATAGGTAAGACTTACCATGAAGGGAGAGCTGTGACCCCTGAACTTGTGGCTGAGAATTCCCATGGTCCCCCAGAACTACTTCCCAGCTCCTGGGCGCTGTGTAGAATCTCTCTCCTTTGTCTGAGCAGGCCTCCCCTCGAGCCATGGGTTGTTCATTTCCTGGGGGGCTGCACCAGGCCACCTCTCTCCTCTTACTACTTTCCCACCCTCCAGGGCTCAGTGGTGTCCAATGCATTCCTCTTTTTGACAGTTCCTCCTCTGATCCAGCCCTTTGAGTTTCCACCGGCCTCCATCGGGCAGCTCCTGTACATTCCGTGCGTGGTCTCTTCGGGCGATATGCCTATCCGCATCACGTGGAGGAAGGACGGGCAAGTGATTGTCTCAGGCTCTGGAATTACCATTGAGAGCAAGGAGTTCATGAGCTCCCTGCAGATCTCCAGCGTCTCCCTGAAGCACAACGGCAACTACACCTGCATTGCCAGCAATGCCGCTGCCACCATTAGCCGAGAGAGGCAGCTGATTGTGCGAGGTAAGGAGCCCACTGGGCTTTGGTGGAGAAAAGCCCCAGATGGTTCCCAAGGTGATCCTGGTTGGCTTCCTGCCCAGGAAGGGGCTGGGCTCATTCCCAGATAATGATCTGGATTGAAGAGGCTGCTGGTCCAAGCTTGGCGCCATCTGCCATACATTACCTGGAAGCCATGGAAGACATTGCTGGATGAACTCAGCAAAGAGTTAGGATTTCAGAGGGCCCAGCTCCAGGGGGCTCAGCTCCAGGGGGCTCAGAGGAGAACAGGGTTTGGTGCAACTGAATAGGTCAGAGGAGCAGAAGTGCCTAGATGGGCAGTTAAAATGCTACATAGATGGGAGACTTAGAAAGACTACGAGGGGCTTTAGAAAATGGCTGGGGGAGGGGTTGCTGTCCTGGATGCTTCCAGTCAGCCATTGTGGGAAGAAGGATTTGTTTAATCATTTATTTAATCAGTTTTAAAATACTGTCTGTAACATCCCAAGGATGGGAGCTGTACAGTTCTTGGGGGGAAGTGGAATACCACCCGAGAGGGCAGGTACTGCAACCAAGTGGATGCCCCTCCTGGGTGCTGCAACGTGACATTGCTGGATAGATGGCAGCTGGCGGGAACCCGCTCTGCTTGAACAGCACAGATGGGCAGAAACTAGCGGAGAGAAGCAGCCCCTCAGGCAGCCCTGTGCCATGAAGACTTTAAAAGTGGCAACTGGCCTTTTGAATTGCACCTAGAAATCAATTGGCAATCAATGCAGACTGTGAAGCAGAGAGGGTCCATGAGCGTAAAGCACTGCTCCCATCACTGCTCATGGATCCACTACAGCACCTTCAAGGGCAGCTCCCTGTAGCTTAGGGAGAATTGTAGTAATTCAATTGTGAGGTGACCAGGTGAGTCCTTGAAGAGCCTTCCAATCCAAGGAAGGCCATCACTGGCACACCACATGTGCCTATGCAAAAGACCTCTGGGCCACAGCTCCTACCTGCTTTTTGAGAGTGCTACATACATCCTATCATCCTCCTAGCTCTAGCAAAGGTCATCAGCTTTGGGAAGGTCCCTGTGCTGTTCCTCACCTTCTCCATATTCCGCAGTGCCACCTCGTTTTGTGGTCCAGCCCAACAATCAGGATGGGATCTACGGCAAAGCTGGGGTCTTGAACTGTTCGGTGGATGGGTATCCCCCTCCCAAAGTCATGTGGAAACACGCTAAAGGTATGTGAGATTTTTCCTTTGGAGTTGCAGAGGAGGGGGGGCTATGCCCTGGAAATGTGTGGAGCAGGGACCTTGGTCCACAGCTGGAAAAAGAGAGGCCAGCATTGAGGAGATGATCAGAGGTGACCTGGTAGACGGCTTGCTCCAGCTAGTGGCTCCCCTCTTTCCCCATCCACTGAAGGGCCTTTTTCTCAGTCTTGTTTTCTTTCAGGCAGTGGGAACCCCCAGCAATACCACCCTGTCCCCCTGACAGGCCGCATCCAGATCCTGCCAAACAGTTCACTGCTCATCCGGCATGTTTTAGAAGAAGACATCGGTTATTACCTCTGCCAGGCCAGCAACGGGGTTGGGACAGACATCAGCAAGTCCATGTTCCTCACCGTGAAGAGTGAGTGATGCAACTGTGCCCGGCCTTCTCTCAGGGAGAGCACACTTTGTGTGAGCTACAGTTTTTGTGGGCAACCAAGAGATCTTGCTTTTGTTTGTGGGATGGGGTCACTCGTGGATGCTTTGTGCATCTGTTAGCCCCCCTTGCAAATATGAAAGCTGTTAGCTTGGTGTCCCTCTTTTGTACCATTTGTCAGATTATTTTGCCCCTTGGAACAAGGTCTTGGTTGTTCCATTAGTTGGGATTGTCACCCAAGTAGTCTCTGGCCACAGACATTATGTGTTTAGCAGATCCAATTGGCCCTTCAGTTGGCCCTTCAATTGCTCTGGACAGATCCTGGAAGTCAGTAGGCATGGAAGGAAAGGGGAGGTTGGCTTTCATAAAAACAGGCCCTCAGCTGACCTTGAGGGGAGGCAAGGCAGGCATCCCTGATAGCAGGCATTCCACCAATAAGTCCAGAACAGTTTGGAGCAGGTGAATGGAAAAGATATGTGAAGCACTGGGGGGATGTTCTCCTGCCTTGCCACCAGAGGAAGCACCCTTGTGGCACTGAATCCCTCTTTTTATCCCTTGCTTTGGAGTTTTGCATGAGGTTAATTATTTTCTCCATTTGTCAGTCATTATTCTGATGGCTCTGGGAAGACCTTCCCCCTAAAGTGATTATACTTATGAAACCCCCCTGTTCAGTTTTATGCTCTGCTCGTATCACATTCTTGGCACTGACAGCCAGACCGGGAGGGGAGTGAGGGCTGTCCCAAGCCCATAACAGGGCCTTTGCCCATTTTGCAGCCATTGCTCACATGCTCCGGGTAGTCAGCAGGTGCATGAAGGTTGGAGAGGTGGCCTCACTGTCTAAGCATTACTGATTGCTTCCATGCATTTTAAATTAATCTCATGCTTCAGGTGAAATGCAGCTAATCAGGGTAGACAAGAAGCTGAAAAGGGTGCAATCAAATTAACATCACAGAGCTTGCACTTAAGACCACCCCCCACATTTGCTTTGGCTGGCTTCCCTTTCAGTACTCTGTCCCTATTTTGTTTGCTGCTCTGCTCTAGTGGGACCGGGGTGGGGTATACCCCAAACACTGACAATTCCCATTGTAGCTGCCTTATCTCAGACTACCAAATGAAAACAGACTCTTGCCTGCAACTTGTTCCTAAGACACCAGAGTGAAGAGCCTGAAAGGAGAACAGGGTTTGCTTGGGGGTTGGGTGATGGCCTTTTGCAGGGTTTGCTTCTTCATGAGAGATGGAACAGATGGGTAGAGCTGCCCTCCAGAGGCGTGCCTGTGGTCTATTCTTTCACGATGAAGGGCTAGTGGGCACAATGAATGTCTGCCTTTCTCTTGGCTGTACTGTGCTAGCGCTCCCTTCTCAAGTACCAAACAGCGTTTCGGCAGGAGTCCAGCACCAGCCTTGCTCCTGGCAGGGAATTCAACAGCTTCGTGTGTCCTCTGAAAAGGTCCTTTTTTCCCCCTAACCCAGCTTTCCCATCATGCAAATCTATTGGATGATCTTCTCATCTGGAAGAAGATGGTGATCCCAGGACCCGTTTTGCATAGCAAAAACAGTTTCTGGGGAATCAGGGATGAGCATAACTAGCAGTGGCCTTGGCAACCATTCAAGGTTGTTGACGGCTTTTAAGAGCCATCAGGCGGCAATGGGCATATGAGGATGGCTTGCTTCTTTTTACTTACCCAGCTCCAGGTATTTCTCAGGGATATTGGAGACCTTCTAAGATCAGCATTGAACTGATAGGCTTTTGCGCATGGCATAATTTTCTGCTTTATGAGGGTGTTGGTTGGGAGCTCAGTTCAAATGGCTTGCAGCTACTGTAGTAACTGAACCGAAAATTGAGGCTTGTGGGTTCTTAATTTATCTAAAATAGCTATGCATTTTGAGGCTGCCTATCTCATACAATCACCCAAAACTGTCCACAATAATCCATAACATATTATTTAAAAAGTAGCCTCCCTCTGGGGTGCCAGGCCCATCTTCCCATCTGAGTTTGGTGCTTGAGGGAAGAACTGGTCTTCACATCTTCAAGAAAAGGGTCCCTCTGATCCCCAGTGGGAAGCACTTCTAAAGGCCTGGGATGGTCACTGAGAAAGCAGTCTTTGAGGTCTCATCTGGTAGCAACATTTATGGGAGGGGACCCTACATAACCTGAGGTGGGCAGATACTCTCAGAAAATAGGAGGTTGAACAAGAACCAGCACTGATGCCTTGCAGGATTTTAAAGAAGTCAACCAACAACTTGCCTTGTACCTAGAAAGCAGCCAATAAAGCTCTGGGAAGCCATGGGGCACCCAAAACTGCACGTGTTGCTGCAGTGTGGACCAGCTGCAGCTTCTGGATGATCTTCAAGGGCAGCCCCGTGTAGAGCACATTGCAGTAATCCAAACAAGAGATGACAAAGGCCATGTGATTGTGAGCAAGCACTGTTAATGCTTTCACCAAAACTCCACGTTCAACAACAACAACAACAACAAAAGATTCTTCATAGTTAACCATTGCAGTTATCAGCACAGCAGTCTCCCATTTGGGAAGGGGAAGGCCCACATAATTTGTGGAAAGGGTGGCAAACAAGGCTGGCATCTTAACTGGGCCATCTCCGAAAGGAGGTTGTGACTGGCCATTAGGCATACCTGAGAGGGGACCCCTTGAGTGGTTGCCACTCATGTGCCCCCAGACTGGGCTCCAAGTCACCCCCCCCCAGCTCTCTTTCCTTTTTTTCCTCTGCCCCTTCTCACTCTCTCAGGACCCATCGAGCCCTTTGGGGGAGGGGTGATTTTCATGCCATCTGCCCAGCAAATCCATTCCTAGTTTCTTTCTGCTAAATTGTCCAAGTGGGCACTTTCCCGAGTGAATGGCCAGCATTAAATGCACACCATTCTTTTGCTTTCCCTTGCCTTCCCCCCACCTTCAGCCAGCGGGTTATGTGGCACTCCAGTCCTGCAAACAAAATGGTTTGTGTGGCGATGTGGCATCCCAGTCCACCCTTGGTTCTGTCCACACGCTGCCAATGGGAGCAAGCTGAAAGTCAGCCTTTTCCCAGCTGCTAATTGAATTAGATTGCTATGGAAAGCAGAGAGGCTGTAGCTCATTAAACCCCCCAGTGTCCCATTAGAACTGTGTGTGTTGCCTTTGCTGATTGTCATTACCATATATTACCGCACTCTTTGTGTAAGATGTGCCTTTTTTTAATCTCTGCCCCCTGAGCCAGCCTGGTTGCATACTCAGCATTCCTTCCCCCCCCCCCCCATCATTTTTGGATTAGGAAGAACAGGAGGGAATAGCATGCATTAGTGTGACTTCGTGGCAACTGCCCCTGTGGCAAGCAAGAGGTTCTGGCTGCTGCTGGGATCTTCTCCGAAGCTTAATGGACAGGCTAAGCTGCTGTGGAAGCTGAGGGGTGGGGTGGGGTGGGGTGGGGGAGCCTTGATCCAGGCAGCCAAAGCAGCCCATGCAAGAGCAATGGAGAGCAAAGTTCAGAAAGGGGGGGGGAGAAAAATGCCCACCCGCAAGTCTTTCGACTCGGCCTGCAGTGACAAGGAGCCCGTATATCTTTCCATCTACTCTGCAAAGTCAGATTTTGACTGCCCACTTAGTTTCTTCACCTAAGTTTCCTGCCCTGCAGCGGTTCTTGTGTGGGCAGCACCCACAGAACGTTGGGAATCTTGTTCCTCATTCAGGGCCCTCTCTGATGGAGGGTAGCAGGAGGATCATTCAAGCTTGATGCTCTGGGACAGGTGCCTGCAACTCCAGGCTGAATTTGCAGGTGTGTTTGTCTGTCTCCCTCTCTCCCCCTCCCCCTTCCTCCCTCCCTCTTTATCTCTCTCTGCTAAAAAGAAGTTGTGTGGGGCTACGTGCTCTCTGAAGCAAATCCCAGGGTGGGATCTGGCCCAAGGCTCTTGCATAGCAAGTGGGTCGTTGCATCTTCTCACCTTCCACTACCAATGTTTGAGAAGTCCCATTCTTTGCTAGGCTTTGACAATTCCACCTGTTTCTGCGTGTCTGTCTGTCGTTGTTTTTTTAATTTGGAGATGGCCTCGCCTTGGCTTCTGCCGATTCTGCCCCTTCCAGCTGAAAGGCTGTGAACAGTTGCTGCAGGTTGACTATCTTGCTGGCTCAGCTCAGCTGATGTCTGCACTACACAGAAGTTCTGGAACTCTGTCCATTGCAGCTGAAGAAAGCAGCAGAGATCCCTTTGCTTCATTTGATCAAAATGACCAAAAAGTGGAAAGGTCTCCCTTGGTCATAGCTAGAAACTCTGGACAACTGCCCAATTAGGGGCTGGCACAGTTTTCATGTTAGCAGCTGCTGACCATCTTTGGAGCTCCTGGAGCAAACTGAGACCCCTTTGTGGGATTTTTATCTTTGTGTTCCCTCTCTCTTGTGAAACCTCACCCTCCTCCCCGTGTGTTCTCCAGTTCCTCAGAGGGAATTTTGTAGATCCCTTTGAAAAATATTCCAGGACACATTCTTGAAAATATAAAATCTTAGTAATAATTCATATGGACTTCACTGTGGCTGCAGCTTTTCAGTGGTTAAAACTTGTGCTTGGTTATTTGTCTTTCACAATTTATTGTGGATCTAGATATGCGTTATAAATTGTGCCTGCTTCATTATTCCATGAACTTGAACTCTGATGGAAGACAGGGCCATTCCTTCCTGGTTCTTGTTCTGACTCCTCGATTAAGAGTTGACAGGTGGTATTCAGCCAGAGAGTAGTGCCTTCCCCACAGCTGGGAGCAGGCTTTCTTTGGGGAGTTCTGGTCATTTGTCAATGTGCACCTGAAGGCCAGAAGTTTTGGTGGCTTCCTCAAATTGATGCTGGGTGGAAAGGAATTGTTGTTCTTTCCTGGACCAGTTTCCCCTCTGACTGGCCTCTGGGGGAAGAAAGGCAAGTGGGAGGGAGTGCCCGAGTAACAAGAGAGGATTTCCCTTTAAGTGCTCTTTTGTTTATTTATTAAATTTATATGCCTCCCATCACACTGTTATAATGTTCATCCTTCATGTTTGTGTTAGCCTCCTTGTGTAACATTTGGAACAGAAAAGCAGGGTAATCCCTCCAAACAGGAAGGCCCTGATTAGCGCTCAGTAGCAGATCTTTTGTGATGCTCTCTCGTGCAAAAGATCTGGTGAACTTAAGCATGGCTGCCTTTGTGACCTTTTTTGCTCATCAGATTAAGCTCTGTGTTGCAAGGGTGGATAAACATCCAAACATGGAGTTCTTTAGCAAAGGGGATGCCCCCCAGGCGCTCTTTGTCCGAGTGGGATGCTTTTCCCACACTGAGGGGAGTGACTGAGCTTTGTAGAGTGGGTTCCTCCAAAGTGCAGGACCCTGCTGTGATCTCCAGATCTTTAAGCTCCCAGCTGCATGGGTCATGTTTCTTAGCTGCTTCTCGTGTAGTTTTCCCTTTGAGGGAGTTCCACAGTAGTACAAAACTAATCTAAGTCCTTCTCGGGTATTATTGCTTCCCCCTGCCCGGATGATCTGATTCAAAGGAAAACATTACAAGCAACAGAGACTTTAACAGACTTCCTTGTGTGAATTATAGGAAGTGAATGCTTTAATTTTTTGTATGGAAGTATTTCCTTCCCTGCTCTGTCCCTCTCGTAACTCTATATTTCTGTCTCTGAAAATATTTTACATAGAATTATTTTAATTTATAGCAATTTGTAATTCAATTCCTTTTTCTTTATTTCAGTTATGCTTTATATTAAATAATTTTGAAGGTAGTATAGAAATTGGTTAATTAATCAATTTGGTCAAAAGCCTGCCTATTTTGTTCCTGCCCTTCAGAAATTGGCATGAACGAGGAATTGAAGGATTTTTGAAACATGCACTCCTTTTCTTCGAGGTTCCCCTCTTGCCAGCCACAGCAGGCATCTCCTCTCCTCTCCTCTCTTCTCCGCTCCTCTCGGCAGTCCCAGCTATGATCACCTCCCACCCCAACACCACCATTGCCATCAAGGGCCAGGCTAAAGAGCTGAATTGCACAGCCCGTGGCGAGCGCCCCATTATCATTCGTTGGGAGAAAGGGGACACCGTGATCGATCCTGACCGAAACGTCCGATACACCATTGCTACAAAGGATAATAGTGACGAGGTCATCTCGACCCTCAAAGTAAGAAGCAGTGCTGGGGAGAGGGGGTTCAGGGCTGCAGCCGGCCCCTAAACACGCTGGGATTTTGAGTCGGGGGACAATGTAGCCAGCCTGGAGATTCGGAGCACCCAGGGGTGCAGCAGCAGGGGGTGCAACTTTCCTTTGGTGCTGAAATCTCCAACTTGCTGCCTTGTCCAGAGACCTTTCAGGGAATGGCATTAAGATTTGAGCTGATGTTGCCTTCTCCACAGCTCAAGCCTGCTGAACGAGGAGACTCTGTTTTTTTTTCCTGCCATGCGATCAACTCCTATGGTGAAGACCGAGGACTTATTCAACTTACTGTACAAGGTATTGGCCTTTGTTGGGTGTGGATACATGTACTGTATGCAATGGTGCCTTTCAGACACCGTGGGTGGCTTTGGTGCGTGGCTTCTGCTGGGTTAATCCCCAAGTTTATGACAAGTGATACTTTGAGGGTTGCAGAACACCGACCACAGTTTAGTAAAGCTGCTATTAGCAGTGAAAACTTAAGGGAGTCAGCTCATTTTCTATTTTTTCACAGACAATTTCCTGAGAAAAGCAGGATATGAACATGGATTTTACCCCTCTATCTCAAAGAGTTCAAACACAACTCTGCCCTCCACCCCAAATTTTGGAAGTGCCCAGATTTTGGAAGACGGGGGAGCTGCTGGTCTCCCACTCATTTCTTAGCGAGTCCTGCATCATGTGTAGGGAGAAGTAGCCAGGCAAGGGCTTCTGAGCAAGGCAAATTTTTCTGGCTGAACTGAGCAGCCATGGAAATGGAGTTCAGTGGCCCACAGCCAGGTCTTTGGAGCTGTGATTAGCAATGGTCCCGGTCATTCTTTGTCCACCATCCAACATGCAATGGACCTTCCAAAATGGTCTCTTCTCCCTCTCAGTGTTTACATTTTGTGCAATTGGTTGGATATGCAATTTCACTTTATTCACTCTTTGATATATTGTTCAATAGGCTAACCTGCATTTTCAAGAAAACCTACTGAATGTGGAAGTCCTTCTTGGCCCCTCTACCTTTCTTGCTAATTCTTCCCAACCGTTGCATTTCCTGGGTTAGAGGCTGGTGGTCTGGCGTGTGCTTGTATGCTGTGCGTGGGGCGGTGTTTCCTACTTCTCATTGCTGCCCCTCTGTCCCTCCCCAGAGCCACCAGACCCTCCGGAACTGGAGATCCGAGAAGTGAAAGCCCGGAGTATGAACTTACGGTGGACTCAGAGATTTGATGGAAACAGCATCGTCACAGGCTTTGATATTGAGTACAAGAACAAGTCTGGTGAGCAGAACTCACGATGTTCCGAGGGGGAAAGGGAATTGGGAGACGCCTTGCTTAGGATTCATGCGCTTATTATTTTTTTTTAAAAAAGTTATTTATCAGTACAGGTAGTCCTCGACTTACAACAATTAATTTAACGGCCATTCCAAGTCACAACGGCACCGGAAAAAAGTGATTTGTGAACACTTTTCACACTTTTGACCATTGCAGTCATCTGATCAAAATTTGAATGCTTGGCAATTGGCATGTATTTACAACACTTGCAGTGTCCTGGGGCCACGTGATCCCCTTTTGTGGCGTTCTGACAAGCAAAGTCAATGGGGAAGCCAGATAAGTTTAACAACCATGTTACTAACTTAACAACTGCAGTGATTCACTTAACAACTCTGTCAAGGAAGGTTGTAAAATGAGGCAAAACTCACTTAATAAATGTTTCACTTACTAATAGAAATTCTGAGCTCAATTGTCATAAGTCAAGGACCACCTGTTCTGAGAAAATGGGAGAAATTCAGTTTGAATGAATGTTGGCTCGGTTGGCCACAAACAATGCTGCAAAATGCAGTGCCGGCCAGGAAAAATGGGTTTCGGAAGAGGTGCAAGAAGTCGTGCTTCAGCATTGCAGGTCCTTGTAGATGCAGTTCCTCTCAGGACTAGTGTGGTTCAAATGTGGTTGGTCAAGTGTGGTTGGTCAGCTTCTTGTGAATCCATCTGCTGGTGGTACCACATTTGTTGTTGTCGTTGTTGTTGTTGTTAAATGCCTTACTGACCTAAATAAACTATGTCCATAGCATTTCCCTGATTCACTAATGTAGTCACTTTGTCAAAGAAGACAATAATTGTCTGGCACAATCTGTTTTTAACAAGCCCTTATTGGCTTCTAGTAATGACTGCTCATTTCTAGGTTTTCTCAGATCTATTGTCAGGCTTATTGGTCTCTAGTTTCCTAGATTCGCCCCCCCCCCCTTTTGAAGATTGGAACTACAGTATATGAGTTCTTTTCCAGTCCTCTGGAAGTTCCTTAGTTCTTCAGGAGCTTTGAAAGATTTTGTTCAGTGGTTCCAAGATCATTTCTGCCAGCTTCTTCATAACATGGAATGCAATCTATCTGGCCTGGTGATTTGAACTCATCCGTATTGCATATGGGATGTATGACTTGTATTTCTACTCTGCCATCTACTGAACTGCTTTTGATAGGTTGGACAGAGGCAAAAATGGATTAGGCGGTTCCATTCTCCCTGTTATCCATTTTCTTGCCATCTTCACCCATTAGTGAACTGATAATTTCCTTGTCTTTTTTCTTGTTTCTTTCATGTTGAAAAAAGGAACATAATAGCTCACTAGTTAAAAATGCTTAGCTTGTCAGCTAGAAAGCTGATATCTGGGTTTGAGATCCGAGTGCCATGCGATGGGGTGAGCTCCCATTGCTGCTCACCTAGCAGTTTGAAAGCATTCAGATGCAAATAGATTAATAGGTACCACTTTGGTGGGTAGTGAACAGAGTTCCGTGCATCTTTGATGTATAGCCATGCTGGCCACATGACCATGAAAAATGACTTTGGACGACCCTGGCTTTCCCGAACAAGAAACAGAGATGAGCACCACGCCCTACAGCCAGACTGGACAGGGAAACCTATACCTTTATATGTTGAAAAAACCAGGTTATTATTTATTTATCATTCTTCATACAGTCAGCCAGATGTTCAGACTGCATTTAGCATTTTTATCCACCCATCCGATCCTTCGCAAAACTTTGGGATAGGCCGAAGTTGATGTTTGATGGTGTTACAGATATCATTGCAGGATGTCAGGTGTTCCAAGTAAAGCTGTCTCCTGCAATTGACCGATGGTGAATTTGTCAATGTCAGTGGTGTTCAAGCGGCACTCAAGTTTTTTGGGGGATTGAATCCAAGGCCTATTGATACCATCTTTGTTCTGTACCATATATGGTATGGAGCAGACACCAAGTCTGGCGCGGATAATCAGAGAGCGGGAGAATCCTGCTCTCTGATTGGTCAAGACGTGCGTTTGTAAATAATATAAATAGCTTTCAAATTGCCTGTTCCTTGTTCTTGTTCTGAGTGTTTGTGCTGTAATAAAGAGCTGATTTCACTGAGAGCTGAGTCCTAGTCACTTTTATTCTCCAAATAAAACAATCTTTGCTTTTGTTTGCCCCAGTTATTCCATTTCTATTTGCAGGTCTTCATATTTTGTTATCTTCCCAGTTCTTTCTCTTCTATTCTGCTATCTCCAGGTTCTGTCACATCCACTGTCCAGATAGTTTTTGTCCTTCCTATGGACAATGGTTAAGTCTGGTGTGTTGTGTGTCAGAAGCCTGACTGAATTCTAAAGTTCCAGAGCATTTTAGCTTCTTCATTTTCTATTACTTTATTTTATGGCCCCACCAGTTCTTGTTTGCAGGCACAGGACATCACTTGCAAATCTTCTAATGCATCGATGTTGCTATTTTGTCATGCCTTTTTTTGTAGTCAGTCTGTGCAATCTTCTTGCAGCAGCTTACCAGGTGGTCCACTGTTTCTTCAGCTTCTTTGCATAGGCAGCACTTGCTACCTGTTGCTGTCTTCTCAATTCTGGCTTGATATGCATTTGTTCTTAAGGCTTGTGCAGCCAGAATTGGCCCCTCTATCTTGTTCTTCAACTTCCCTGCTCTTAGCCATTGCCACATCTTAGCCATTGTTACCTGTTTTGCATACTATTTTTTTTAATGTACTGGCCACGCAATGCTTTGTCTTTCCATGCCTCTTTTCTGTTCTTCATTTGGTCTTTCTTGCGGGCCAGTCTGGTCTCTCCAGTACTTGGTAAGCCTTCCTGGTATACTATTTTCAGTGTCTCTTCTTTGCTATCCTTCAGAGATTCTTCCAATGCCCTTTTTTCTTCCTCAGCTGTTTGGTGTACTTGCAACTTTCATGCTCACTTATTTTCCTTGGTAAGTAAAGTCTGTCAACAGCTAATGTGTGAACAAAAGGCATGATTCATTGCCATTATTTTGCTGGCCTTCCTATCC
>JAEANM010014644.1:0-13920 GCA_017656035.1 Myanophis thanlyinensis
TGGGGCGGTATATAAATATGACTAATAAATAAATAAATGGCAAAACATATCACTTTTTCTAAGTATAATATTTTATTGAAATGTAATATTTTTCAAGCATTGAAATTCCCATTGATACATGTCAATTACAGCTTTCTAGGAGGGCTTTCAATTGTTTTCTTATTAGTGAAATTTAACAAAAAAAGGATAAAAATAGTGATAACACATAGTATATATAACGAAAAAAAAACTTTTGAAAGGGAGAAATGTTTGTACTGTATTTCATTGTACTAATATATTATTACTATTACCCAGCTGTATAATTCTCATACATTATGAGATTCACTGCATAAATATTTCATGTAGGAAAATGCATATGCACCTTATTTTGTTATTGAACAGCCAGGTTAAAAAAAAAAGAGCTTTGGTGATGAGAATGGAAAGTGTCAAAAACCATTTGTACAGCTTTAAAAATAGAAATAAAACAAACTAAAATAAAATTTCCTTTGAATGGGCCATATTTAGTTTCAGAAATTAGGTTGTTTTCTTTTTGGTGACAATATGAAATTAATTTCTAACAACATAGAACAGGGGTGTCAAAGACAAGGCCTATGGGCTGGATGTGGCCTGTGAGGTGGTCAGATGTAATCCATGAGGCCATTCTGGAAAATATAAGGAGTCGGCCTGCATAGCTTTGGCCCGGTCTACCCAAGTTACTTCAGCCTGGTCTGCCCAATATGAATAGGAAACATCGGGCCAGTGTGGCTTTGGCCTGGTCTACCCAGGTCACTTCAACCTGGTCTATCCTGTGTGAATAGGAAACATCAGGCCAGCGTGGCTTTGGCACTGTCTACCCAATGCAAAGTTGAAACATGCCAGCAGTTTGGCGAGTGGTGTCAAGCTGGCCAACCCCACCCACCCCAAGGTCAACCACAGTCCTGATGTAGCCATCAATGAAATTGAGATTGACACCCCTGACATAGAATAATGTCTGATTGCTTTCTAAGGTCTTTCATTAAAAATATTTCCAGTCTAGCTGACCTAATAGGTTCTAGTCTACCATCTAAGACTTAACCAGGCCTAACCCTACTTAGCATTTCAAGATTGGCAAAGAATTTAAAGTGCTGAGACCCTGGGTAAATGGAATGACACATGACTAAAGAGATAAAATTCTTATTTCATTCCATTGTGCTATTTCAACTATTTTCTGAATTAGATTGGTGTTTTTTTTTCCTGTCAAGATAATGTGTACTGACCACCATAATGAAATTAATTTAAGCTTTATTCTTTTAGAATAGGTTAGGCAGAGGTTAAGCACTATGGTTTGCACAGTACTGGTTCTGATTAATTATGAATGCTTCAAGTCTAGTAATATGCTTTTTGATAGATAGCATAAATTAACAAGCCTTATAATCTAGCAATGGCGCATGTTAATATTTATATGGCACACTGAGGAACAAAATGGTTTCCATATGACAAATGTAATAAAACTTTTCTTAGGCTTTCAAACACATAAACTTACAGTAAATTGATTACTCCCATGGAAGAGATAAAAATGTTGACTGTGGTAAATTCCTTCTGAAATGCTCATAGGGGAATAAAACAGTATATTTGAGCCAAACTTTCTGGGAATTTTCCTACCCTACACTGGGAAAAGAATAAAATTCAACAGTGACCATTCATTTAAAAAAATATCTATAATTAACATATCATAAACAAACACTTATATTTAATTTAGTTAAATCACATGTTTTGACTCTTTATAGGATTTAAGTACTATTATTTTTGGGATTAAAGTTGCACCTTCTCATGCTTTAGGACTGTCAGAAGAAATATCCATATGAGTTCAGTTCCAAGTGGGGAGAAAGACACAGGAAACATGGAGTGAGACACCAAGGCCTGCAGACAAGAAGAAAATGCCACCACCAGAATCATACTCACCATCACCAAGCAGGAAGTGAGGAGAGCCTTCAGAAGAGTGAACACCAAGAAAGCAGCAGGTATCCCAGGCTGCATCCTCAAATCCTGTGCAGACCAACTACTCTGGTGTTCACAGATATATTCAATCTCTCCCTACTTAAATCAACAATCCCTACGTGCTTTAAACAGTCCACCATTATCCCCATCTCCAAGAAACCACATCCCACTACCCTCAATGACTATTGCCCCATTTCTCTAACCTCTATAATAATGAAATGCTTTGAGCAACTAGTCAGAGACCTCATCACTTCCTCACTACCTTCTCACTACCTTTCCTCACTGGACCCCCTACAGTTCACCTATCAACATAACCACTCAACAGATGACACTATCTCCCACCTCCTCCACACCTCACTCACTCATCTGGACACTAGAAAAGGAAACTACATCAAAATGTTCTTTGTGGGCTACAGTTAAGCATTCAACACCATAATCCCCTCCACACTGACTGGCAAGCTGAAACACCTGGGCCTCAGCCCATCCCTATGTTGGTGGATCTCCAACTTTCTAACTGGGAGACCACAGGTTGTAAGGATGGGTGGGCATGTCTCAACCTCACTCACCCTCAACACTGGAGCCCCCCCCAGGGCTATGTTCTGAGCCCCCTGCTATACTCCCTATAGACGTATGACTGCACAGCCACTACAGACTCCACCACCATCATTAAATTTGCTGATGACACCATTGTGGTAGGCCTGATCTCCGATAACAATGAGATGGCCTATCTAGACAAGATTAAGAACCTGGAGAGCTGGTGCCAGAAAAACAACCTCCTCCTCAATGCCAGCAAGACAAAAGAGTGGATAGTAGATTACAGCACAAAGAAGAAAAGGACATACCAGACCCCTGTTATAAATAAAAGCCCAGTGGAGAGGGTGGACTGCTTCAAATACCTAGGCGTCCACATCTTGCAAAACCTAACAAGGACCCAACACATTGACACTATGGTGAGGAAGGCCCGACAATGCCTATACCATATACTGAGATGACTGAGAGACTTCAGATTGCCCCCAACAGCACTACAAAACTTCTACTCCTACACAGTAGAAAGCATCCTAATGGGCAACATCACCACTTGGTTTGGGAACATCACCATACAGGACGGGCAAGTGGTGCACATAACAGAGTGCATTATGCACACCAAGCTCCCTGAACTGCACTCTACAACAGATGATGCCAAACTACAGTCAGGAAAATAATGAAGGACCCCAGCCACCCCAACAATAGACTGTTCACTGTGATGAGGTCAGGAAAGTGCCTCCATTCCCTGAAAGCCAACACAGAGAAACTAAGGAGGAGCTACTTCCTGCAGACAATACGGACCCTAAACCAAACCACAGTAATCCCCCCACCGTCCTGAGGGTGAAGGTCTTTTGTGTTGCAAATAAAGCTAGCTCAGTCTTTTGTGTTCCAAATAATCAAAGTATCTGTTGGGGTCAGGGAGCTGGGGCTGAGTTTCTATATTAAGATTTCTATTTCTCTTTTAGGGGAAATATTCTGCCTTTTAATATGTCCTAGAATATTTCATTTTTCTATGAGAGGGCTAGGTGCTAACTTCCAACAGTGGGAAGGAATGAAACTCTCCCACTATTCTGTCTCCTTCTGCCCACAGAGTCTTTCCACTGTTTATCAGGAGAAAAGGTTACACATAGCAATGGGCTCAATATAAAGATTTAGAATGTAACAGGAGGTATTGGCCTATTCAGGTGAACATTCCCTCTAGGATGCCAGACTTCCTCCTAATTAAATAACAAAAGGTTATTTTCCCCCAACAGATTGCCAATTCTGCCTACAATGTTAAATAAGCAGAAACAGCAGAATGAGCAAGAGTGTTCCCTTTTGGAAAACTGGCTAGTTTCACCTTCTGGGAATTCCTAGAGGGCGGGATTCTTTCACAAGCTTTGGTTAACAAAGGCAAGGTTTTCCTATATAGGGGATTGTTGAATAGGACTCAAGTTGGCCATCTTCTAATTAGGTGATCACGTCTTACTCTGGTGGAATAAACATCACTTCTGGAAAGCATCCTTCATTCCTGGCTTGGATATGAACTTGATTTTTTTGCTAACAGTATGATAACATTCAATAGCAGTAATAGAAACATTTAGCTCCAAATGATCATTTTGAGGAATGTGTACTTTTCTTGACTTTGATCAAGAACCAGTATAAAGGGTAACCTGCTAGAAATGCTTTTAATGATTCTCATTTAGTTCAGTAAACTACATTCTCAAATATAATAGTTCTTATTTTTAGTTTAATTATGAGTTGGCCCTGGGTTACGTACCTAATGGCTGAGGACTGTCACTGTACAATTGCTTCTGATATTTAGCTTCCAACAGAACTTCTCCAGTAGCTATCAAAGGACATTTATTGAGGCTGCAGTGATGAAAAAAAATGTTTAATAGGAAGAATAAACCCTTCTATCTCCTTGTTAGAATAAAATGAGCTTTCAAACATCACAACAAGAAATGTTAAAGGAAACATTAAATCACCCCAAGAACGCAGAAGCATCACTCCGAAGATGAAGGCCTCTGATAAATGAGAGATAAAGTATTCACAATGGTAGAGCCATGACCCTTGTGTGGCAATGGCTCAGAAAATTTATTAAAATGCAGGGCTACTGTTTCCTTTTGCGCAGCGACTTTGATACTACTGTACTTTAGACATTAAGAACAGGCAAAATGCTGAAAACACATTACATCAGTTTGTCTATGTAGACTGAATTGTCAGCAAGTCCAAAGTGAGACAGCTAGACAATTAATTGAAATGAAATGATGAAGAAGATTCTATTATCTGGGTTCTTCATCTTCTGCTAAGATTGCTAATCCATTTCTGGAATCTTTTTGAAGTGTTGTCTTTATTCTTAATAGCCCTACAAAGCTTGGGGCAAAATTACCTGAAGAAGTGTCTATCCCACTATTGTGTCTGTAACAAAGGATGACACATAGTTGGATATAAGAAGGAAATAAGTCCTTTTAATACTGGTGCCTTCCCTTGTTCAATGCTGTTCTGAAAAAAAAAAAATCAACTATCACCTGCCTATGTTGTTTTTATTCTTGCAGATATTTATGATTTGTTGCTAGGGTGTTTAGATTTTCACTCTATTTTATTTCAACCACAATAATACATGGGCAAACAATCGATACAAACTCAAGGTAAACCGCTCCAAACTTGATTGCAGAAAATATGACTTCAGCAACAGAGTGGTCAATGCCTAGAATGCTCTTCCCAACTCCATTGTTACAACCTCAAACCCTCTCAGCTTCAACCTCAACCTGTCTACCATGGACCTCACCCCATTCCTAAGAGGTCCATAAAGGGGGTGTGCATAAGCGCACCAGCATGTCTACCGTCCCTGTCTTACTGTCCCCATTTATCTGAACTTACTTCCTTTGTTTATGTTTATGGTTATACCTATACCTGCTATCTTGTACATTGTTGACAAATAAAAATAAATAAATAAATAAATAAAATTGTAGTGCCTATTTTAGCGCTTTGCAGGGAGGGGGCTTGAAACTGTAAAAATGGGGTGATCCCCTCCCTGAGAAATCACTAGATTGTGCATTGAATTCTCACCTTTCCTGTTGCTTTATATTGATATTATCATATTCACTTTTCAATGTATTAATCAGAGAATAAATTAGTGTAAAATTGCAAATAAAGAGGCAACAACAAATAAATAATTACAGAAAGATTTCAAGGCAGTCACAAACTTTACAACTTAATTGCAGGTAATCAAAGACACTTGTGAAGAGCTTATAACAATTACATGTTATCTTAATTGTTTTGTTCAGATGGAATTGATTTACTTTTAGGATGGAAGAATGTAAAAAGTAATTTGGGGTGGAACTCATAATGTCAATTCTTAGTGATTTTTTTTTCCTTTTATAAAAAGAGGAAGTAAAAACATTATGTAGAAACCTATAGCTGCTAATGTTAATAAGTCTGTTGTCAGTGCTCAAGCTATAAATCTATTGATATTTATTCTGTAGTAGCCGAAAACCCGGTCCAAATCGGTGAAAGAAAACTCAAGAAACCGGGTCCATTTGGATGACTGCGAGGGTTTCCATTTTATTCAAACCGCGACTAAAACTCACGATGCGGATCCTGTCAGTCAAAAAGCAAAGCTTAAGGGAAGCCGCGGCTTTTTATATTTGCTGCGACTTCAAATCCCTGCACTTCCCATTGGCTGGTGGGCCAGCCAATGGGCATCGATGTCCTGACAGCCAATCGGCTGTCGGGTCGTCCGTTCAAGATGGCGGACCAGTGTGAGAACTCTGGCCGTGCATGCGCAGTATACAACATATTCAGTAATTAAAAGAAACTGTCCCCTTTTTATATAGGTTTATTAAGATGCATCTCTAGCTTGGCTGTAAAACTAATCTCATCCGCTCTGATGAAATTATTCTTAAGTGTTAAACTTTAAAAGAACCTTCCTATAATTCAAACAGTAAATTCATTAAAATGTTTTTTTTTTTTTTGCACCAGTTTATTTATTTTGGAAGCTGGCCAAATTAACTTACAATTCTAAAAACTGAAGCTGCCAACAACAACAACAACAAAAAAATCACATGAACTGACAACAGAAGACATAAAGACAATGACACCACCAGGTGTTATAATCTTGTCATCTCCAGGTTAAGCCTTATCATAGTTTGTCACATTTTCCCCAGTTTATATTTTCCAGATGAACATAATCTACCAGATGTAGAACTATGCAAATTTACTAAGATGTAGGAGTAGAAATAAGGGTCTGCTTTCTTAAACACACTGCACATAATGTGAAGTATCACATCTTATAAAAATGCATTATTTTCTCTTTCCCGCTCTCTCGTGCTATTTTGTTTCTTGGGCCCTGCATAAATAGGGCCCAAAGAGAATATTAATTAAACTGGCTGAAATAGTATTTGTACCATGGAAACTAAACTTTGCATAAGTTGAAAGCAAGAAACAATGGATAGAAACTAATCAAGGAGAAAAGCAATTTAGAACTAAAGAAAAATTTCCTAACAGTGGGAACAGTTAACCAGTGGAAAGGCTTGCCTTCAGTAGTTGTGGGTGCTCCATCACTGGATGTTTTTAAGAACAGACTGGACAGCCACTTGTCTGTATAGGTATAGTATAGTATAGGCCCATGATGGAGAACCTATGGCACGGGTGCCACAGGTGGCACCCATAGCCATCTTGCTGGGCACAAGCTGTCAGCCAACTTACCTCCAGCTGAGCATGCACATGCAATTGCACATGCACACATGCACAATTGCAGAGACCCAGCTGGTCTTCGGGCCTCTGCTGTGCATGCACGCAATTGCAGCATGAAATCCAGCTGGTCTTCAGAGCTCTCCAGCACATGCACACATGATTACGCATGTGTATGTGAGTGCCTGTGCACAGTGCCGTGCATTGTATGTGCAAAAGCTGCATGCATGCATAGGTTTGGTTGCACATGCAGTGTATATGGAAGAGCTGCACACAAGTGCTGATGGCACACTCAAAGTGTGTACTTTTCAGAACTTGGTAAATAAAAGGTTCGCCACCGCTGGTATAGGCCCTATACCATATAGGTATAGTACATTGGGTATACGCCCAATACCGTGATGGCAAACCTATGACATGTGTGCCACAGGTGGCATGCAGAGCCATCTTGCTGGGCATGCAAGCTGTTGGCCAACTTACCTACAGCTGAGTGTGTGATTGTGCATGTGTGTGCACGATTGCGGAGATCCAGCTTGTCTTCAGCACTCTTCTGCACATCTGCACATGATTGCTCATGCATGTGTGAGTGCCTGCACACAGTGCAGGTGCACTGCATGCACAAAAGCTGCACACATGCACAGATATTGTGGTTGTGCACGGAGCATATGTGCAGGAGTCACACACAAGTGCAGATGGCACACACAAAGCATGTACTTTTTGGCACTCGGTAAGTAAAAGGTTTGCCACCACTGGGATATGGTTTGCTGCTTGATCAGAGGGTTGGACTAGAAGACCTCCAAGGTCCCTTCTGACTTTGTTATTCTGCAGTCATCAAAGATGCTTTTTACAGGGCTAAAATCCAGCATTATGATACATACAAGAAATTCATCTAGTATTTCCACTTGTATAATACATGTGTGAAATGGGCGAAATGTAATGAAATGGGTGGGTCTGCTGATTCTCCACATGATTAGTGAAATGTTTTGCCACCTATGTCTGATATTTAGAAAAGTCAGAAAAGTTAACACAGACAAAGTGGGGAGGCTGACTCAGGTGGCAGATGCATGGCCACAGATAGAGAAGCAGTAAATTGCTGTAGGCCAATGTCATTTTCTTGAAGAGTGTTGCTATCCTATTTGGTCCAGTTGATGATACTGTTGGAAGAAATGTCCATGTGGTTCAGTTCTAAATGGGGGAAAAGACACTGGAAACATGGAGGCTGCTTGCAAAGATGGTTTTATTGGTGGAGCAGGATCAGGACCTCGTGGCTGGAAGTCCTGGATGAAAAGGGCTGAGATGCTGAGAGTCCCTGGGTTTTATACCCTCTGTTGTAGTTTGAATTTGGGCTTGGTTCTGATTGGTTGTCAGACTCCCATGGTGCCATGCAAGGGTAACTCTATAGGTTGTCTTTTGTCTTTATAGGTTGTCTTTCCCAAGCTTGGTTGAATCTTGCTGAATGATATAATCTTCCAAGGGGCCATGTGGACAGTTGGACAATCCCACCCTGGGGCTAGGAGCCTTTTAATTGCAAATAAAGCTAGCTCAGTCTATTGTCTTTCAAATAAGTATCTGCTGGTGGGGGCAGGAGGCTAGGGCTGAATTTCTGTCTTAAGTTTTCTATTAACCTTTTAGAGGAAATATTCTGCCTTTTAATATTTCCTGGAATATTTCATAGGAGGGGGTGGGTGCTAACTTCTAACAATACAAAATGGTACTTAATAAAAATATCCCCCAGATTCCTCCTGTTTCTCTCGCTGTCTCTTTACACCTGGCTTTGCCTACATTCCCACAACTTACTTGTCCAATTCCAGGTGACAATTTGGAGTATTAGCTGGCTTCACAACAGAAGGATAACAGTGGGTGGCCAGGCAATATTCCCCAGGGTTTGTGCTTCTGGTTTTGGAGTGGGGTTGATCCATAAAAACAATTCTTAGGGAAAGAGAGGTTAGGATAGTAGGAGGATAATGATGTTTGTATTGCCAGTTCCACAATAATGAACACATTGGGGGCTTTTTGCAGAGCTTACAAGAAAGCATGCAGAAGTCTTTGTTGAAAAAGTATCTCCTCTAGTCATACTCATTAGAAACACAAAAGCAAAGCAATTGCAGCAAAGCAAAACAGAGGTTTTAGCGAGAAGATTAATTATCAAATTGCAAAGGAGATTGTTTTATGTGAATAAGAACTAAGGCTATGTTAGTCAAATTTATCTCCTGTTACATGTTGCTGACATGCAGCTTATAATCATGCTGACAGCTTGAGTCAAGGTTTACATCTGATTTATTCTGTTCTCATTAAACACAACTTGAAAATAAGTCCCACTGTATTCAGTGGGGATTACTCCTTGAGATCTACATAGGGGAAAAGCTTCAGGCAGTTCGTCTTAACATTAGGTCTGATTTGAGTTTTAATTGGTTTCCCAAAGCTATCTGGTTGGCTAATGAGGTAACAAGACAATAAATAGATCCTAGACTTCATAAGTGCTGTAGTTCAAAAGAATTTTCATTGATCTGGATCTAGGAAATGCATGCATGCATTCCGACATCCCTTAACACATAAATTCCACAAGAGTTACCATCAAAGCAATGAATCCTTAGATTAGTTTTACTTTGCTTTTCTACTTTATAATGAGAAAACTATTGAATGAGCAAAATTGCTGTACTTCTGATGCTTTCTTTTTCTCCTGCCATTCAGAACATTTGCTTTCCCCTCCCTTTACGAAAATAAGGTAATTTCTCTCAATCTACCGCATTCCAATTCCGACAATCTTTTATTTTTAATGCGCTGCTTGCAGATTATATGGGGTGCATGCGCTTCATGAACATGAATTTATTTGCTGCGACAGGCAGTACTCAACTTAGGATCACAATTGAGCTCAATTTTTTTTAAATTGCTGAGCAAGGGAGTTGTTAAGTGAATTTTGCCTCCTTTAATGACTTTTCTTGCCACAATTGTTAAGTGAATCATTGCAGCTGTTAAAAACACAGTTGTTAAGTGAATCTGGTTTCCTCATCGATGGCAAGAGGTGATCAAGTGATCATCCCTGGATGCTGAAACCACAAATAAAAATATGCAAACTGCCAAACATCTGGATTTTGATCACATTATCTCAGGGATGCTTTAATGAATGTAAGCATGAAAAAGGGCCGTAAGGCACTTCCCCCCCCCCTTTGTAACTTCAAATAGTTATTAAATGATGGTAAATCAATGACTACCTGCATTGTCTTTTGTTTGCAGGTAATCAAAATGAGCTTTGGTTGCTCTTACAAGCATACTTGTCAGTGTATGAGAGTTCATGATTTAGAAAAGACATGGTAACGAAGTCAGCCAATAACTAGGCATAGCAACTAAGTCAGCCAATGAAGGCTGTTTGGAAACTGAAACAGTATTTGCTGGAGACAGCAAGGAGCCTGGGCATGGCTTAGCTCTCTAGCTCAAGAAACTGAAACTAGTCTGTGTTGAGCTCTGATCTGAAACTGAAACTCCTCTCCTCTGCTTGTATTTTCTTCTTCTCTCTACCACATTGAAAGAGATTTTGGTATTGTATACTTACTTCATGTAATATTATATATAAAAAGTTTCTTATATATAATGGAATCCTGCTAAATCAGTTACTTGTGTGTGCTTTCTGAATGTGATTGCTGCTGCAAACTCTGACAATACTAGCCAAAACTGACACCCCAAAATAGATTAATATAGCAAAAATGATGAGCCATAAAAACTGAGAATGAATGAGAAAAGTAACAGATGTATGTTTGTAACAAATACTTTGGGGGAAAACAACAGGAAGTGGAAGCCATTTGGAGTGCCAGTGTATCCACTTTCCTCCCACACCTCCCTCCTTCCCAATGTGCAAAAGTAGCACATCTCCTATACCATAACTAGGATGTCAGGTAGAATAAAACAGGATGTATATTAAAGCTCCGTCCTCTATTAAAATAGGGGGTCTTGGATTAGAAAACCAACAGTTCCTACAGGAATAGACACCCACATACTAAACATGATTGTACTATATTGATTCAAATGTTGCAGCATGAATTAAATAAGCATGAATTAAATAAGGGCTATGTGCACATACTGTATATCAGTGGTTGCATATTTTAGATAAAACCCTGCTTGAATGTTTATGGAGATTCTCAGTCATCCAGGTCATGGTTGTCCTAAAGGTGAAGCTGAAGAAGCTTCTTGGATGAGAAGCAAAATGTCTTCAAAGAAAATCCAGAAAGTCCACTTGCCTCTTGAAAAAGCTCTGCTTGAAGGCAGTCTCCTTTGAGTTTGGAAGCCTTTACCATATCATTATTTTCAAAGACTACTTTGAAGCTCTCATGCTTTTAGGATAGAAGAGTGATGCATGACATACCTGTACCCCACATGCACCAGAGTGAAATGAACAACGAGCCGCGTAGAAACAACTCCTTCCATGACCTCTGATAATACCACACTTCTCTACAAAGAGCCAATGTAAGAAACTGGATCACTTATAACGGACATGTTTTGCATGGCAGAAGTGTCAGGTTTAAGATCCAGAATCTTCAGCTAGAAGTAAAAGCAATGTACTCACCAGTTGTTAAATCAGATCAATGTAATGATTCACTGTGAATCCTTCAAACTCACAACATAAACAGTCTTCATTCTCTAGAGTTAAAGTTGGTTTTTTAAAAACTCCTTTGCCTGTTCTAAAACCCAATCTATTGAGGGAAATGAGGTGACCTACTCACATTCTGCTCTCTTCCAACAAAATTAGAGCAAGGGTCTATGATGATTATCGGTCCGGTATTTCAGTGTATCAGAAATCGTGACTGCCTAATGCTCAGCAGAATGTCAATGTATTTACCACACTTTATTATATTATTATTATTAGTATTAGTATTATTATTATTATTTGTTCAGAATAGTCTGGAAAGAAAGGATGAGAGTATAGATTGTTCCCATTTCTGTTAGGTATATAGAATTTTAGACTACTATATTTCCAAAAGCAGATTGAAATGTTAGTGTTTGTTGTGCTATTTTGTCCCCTACATTCAGAGGATATACTTTTTACGAAGAAATGGTTGGCTTCAGGTTTTGTTTTATAGTGTAGAAGAGAACATTAAGGTAAATTGCAATCTTTTCTGAAAAGGATTAATATTTCTTTCATCTTTATTAAAGTTTTTTTCAAAAGGAAGGTAAAAATGAATACAAACTAAGGTAAAGTAAGAAAAGAAAAAGAAAGAAAGAAAGCAAGCACAGAGAAAGCTAAAAGTAAAAAAAGGAAAAGGAAATAGAAAAGGAAAATAAAAGACAAAAAGAAGTCCAATACTCAGTCAGTAATTAATGTAGATAGTGTCTTTTCTCTGTTCAAATAGGTCAATTTAGCTATCACAGCAGAGAATGGGACAACTTATCACAGCCAAATTGCTGCAGCCAACTTACCATGGTCAATTCACCATGGCCAACTTATGGTAGCCAACTCATCATGACCAACTCACCATAGGACAAATATTTAATTATTTAAATATTATTTAAGATATTTAAGATCATTAAAGAGGGATTCAACCTTGAAATAAGGAAAAAATTCCTGACAATGAGAACAATTAATTAGTGGAACAACTTTCTTTTGGAAACTGTAGGTGCTCTGTTACTGGATATTTTCAGGGACTTTGCCCAGAATGATATAGGATCTCTTGCCATGCGTTTGGCTAGGAAACTTCCAAAGTCCATTTCAACACTATTGTTATTCTATGTTCTATGGTACTATATGTCTTTTCATAATCTGTCACAGTTCCTTTATAACCCTCAGAATATTTTGTTTCTTTAGATATTCATCTGTTTTCTCTAGAGAGTTATACATTGCACATGCTGAAATAATACTGATGAAATGCTTTATGTATGAACACGTTATCAATTAATACAGTATCTCCCGCTTGTAATTTCAACATTTCCGTTTCCTTTTGTAATTCACATGCCAACCAATTCCCTGGTTTGTTTGCAAACTAAGATTTAGTTTTTTACTTGACGTTCATTTTTATTTCCATTTCTTTTAATTAACTTAGATAGGCATCACTGTAAAAGTTTAATTTGTTGAGAAATGCTTATCTTCTTTGGAAATTTCTTTAATTCATCATTTTTTTTCTTTATCTCATTCAAAATAGCTTTCATTTTCTCTTGATTTCTTTTGAGGTGACTATTTTACTGCACAAAATAACCCGTAATGAAAGCTTTGCTTGTATCCCAAACTGTTCTTAAATCAGTACCTTTATCTAAATTGTTTTTTTTTTAAAGATTGCCATTAACATCCTACTATATCTGGAGTATTAATACTGAATAAATAGCAAGAATATTAATTTACTGATAAAGAGGAAGAATTGGATTTCAATTAGCTGTATGATTTAAATAAACACACCACAATCCATTGAGTATTGTATTTATACACAGACATCTGCACAGACACCAGACATTTAAACAATCACTGTTTATTTGGGCAGGGGGGATCATATTAAAAATGTAATTTGGTGCATATAAAATTTCAAAAACAGGTAATTATAACTTCTTTATCACTGGAAAGTTCGGTATAAGCACCCCAAATACAAGCACAATGTATTAATTTATTTTATTTATTAAAAATATGGAAATATACACAGTATGTCAAAAGTAGAATTTTCCAGGGTCAGGGGCTGTTCCTTAGGCCAGCCAAACAGAGTTGGGATGTTACTGAAATAGCAATAGCACTTAGACTTATATACCACTTCACAGTGCTTTACAGCTCTCTCTAAGCAGTTTACAGAGTCAGCA
>JAEANM010014645.1:0-13920 GCA_017656035.1 Myanophis thanlyinensis
TATTGGCTGTGAACCGCCCCGAGTCCTTCGGGAGAGGGGGCGGTATATAAATCGAATAAATAAATAAATAAATAAACTCCTGGCGCCACGGGGGCTTTTGACTCACCCCTTCTCCCCACCAGCCCCCCGACGCCCGCCTGCCCCGCGCTCCCTCCGCCGCCTCGACCGGCACAAGAGGCTGAGTGCCGCCGCCGCCGCCACCCGGACCCCTCCCCTGCCTGGACTCTCCTTCCACAGCCGCCCTCATTGCCCCACTGCCCGCCCGCTTCCCCTCCCCCGCCCGGACTCTCCTTCTGCGGCCGCCGGGCCGCACCAGACGCCGATGGCAGCGGGCGGGGGGCGGCCAGGAACAGCCAGGCTGCCTGCCCGCCGCCTGCTTCTGCTGCTGCAGCCGCCGCCGCCCGGACCCCTCCCCCGCCCAGACTATCCTTCTGCGGCCGCCGGGCTGCACCAGACGCCGATGCCAGCGGGTGGGGGGCGGCCAGGAACAGCCAGACTGCACCCCACTGCCCGCCCGCCCACTTCTGCTGCAGCCGCCGCCACCCGGAGAAAAGCCGCCGCCGCCTTTTGTACCAACGGGGGGGCAGTGGCGGCTGCAGCAGAAGCAAGCGGGCGGGCAGGCAGCGGGGCAATGAGGGCGGCACAGCCTGGCTGTTCCTGAACGCCCCCTGCCCACTGCCATCGGCGTCTGGTGCGGCCCGGCGGCCGCGGAAGGATAGTCCGGGCGGGGGAGGGGTCTGGGTGGCGGCTGCAGCAGCAGAAGCGGGTGGGTGGGCAGGCAGTGGGGCAATGAGAGCGGTGCAGCCTTGCGTCTGTTGGAGCCATGGCAAAGCTTCAAAAGAGCCGCGGGTTGCCAACCTCCGTACTACACAATATTTCTGGATATTGAAAAAGACCAAAGCTTTATTAAATATATGGCCCTGAGAATCATTACTGGAACTGGACTGGATTCTTTTTCCTTGCCTCTGGATATCATTTTAGGCTGTAAGGACTCAGCCAACAGCAGGGAAGTGACTCACATATTAAGAGCTTGTTTCAGAAGCTGCTAAATTATCATCTTGGCTTTTTTTTTCCTTTTTTTGGGAATGTGACTGGCTTGGAAGAAGAAAAGCATTGTTTTAAAATTGGAGAAAGAGACTGAAAACTATTCTGGCAGTTGAAAATACAAATTACATGTAAGTTCTAGTAATGAAAGTCAAGGAACACAAAGAAACTAGGATTAAGATTAAAGATAAAGAAGAGAAAACTAATGTCAACAAGTCATTCAACCAGCCTTAGAATTGATAATAAAGATATTGAAATGGTGGGTTGCTTCTGTTTTTTACCTCCGGTTATCAAAAGTAAAGCAATCAAGAAATATGCCACAAACTACATTTGGTGGAGTTAGCCATGAAAGCTTAGAAAAGATATTCAGATACTTGACTATGTCCATTCTTACAAAGATCAAAATAATGCAGGCAATATGGTTTCCCTGTGAGTCTCTTTAGAAGAGAAAATTGTTCTTTGAAGAAGCAAAATACAAAGAATACGGATACTTTTGAACATTGGCGTTATTGAAGACCATGGATAGTAAAATAAATTTTATCCAAGTAAATGGATAATCAAACAAACAAATCTTCACAAGATACAAATGATAAGATTCAAATAGTCATACTGCAGACACATAAATTCTTGAGAAACCTGGAAAAGTCTATACTACTAGGAAAAATTGAAAAGAAAAGGGAAGAAAATAATACGCATGGTGGATGGATTTAGTGACAGCAACAATGGATATACTGTTAGAAGACTGAAAGATCAAGTAGGGGAGAAGCTTTTCTAGAGAAAATCTGTGTTGTCACTTAGAGTTTATAGTAATTAGATGGCACATAATCATCAACCAAGGCTATCAACAGCTCCTCATTCATCTATGTATACATAATGCATATATATGAAAACAGCCTTTGCAACCTGATATCTTTCAGATTAATGAGATTAAAACTCTTATCATCCATAGCTTGTTTGGACATGTTTTCGGTAGAGGGAGATTGATAGGAGTTGTAGTCCAATATGTCCTGAGGGCACTAGGGTTGAAAAGGCTACAGTTGCTAAACAGTACTTGTTGATTATGGTCTCAGCTTGCAATCTTTTTGATATTAAAAAACAGTACGTCTAATGTTGACTTTTTCCTGTTTCCATTAGGTGTAAGGAGGGCTGGATTGGTGAACGATGTAGCCATTCAAATCTGAATCTGGTCAAAAAACCCTTGAGCGATGAATACTTGGCATTTACTATCCTTGTGTGTCTATTTTTCTTCAGTGCAATTTTATTATCAATATACTTTTACCGAAGGTAAGCAACAGTTTTAGAGATAGGCTTGTAAAGATTCCACAACTTCTATTTAATAGTAATTCAAATACAAAGCTAGGCTGTTGTATTTCTTTTTGTATTTTCAGATATGTACACCCTAAACTCTTCAAAGTGAATTTAGCAAACATATATAAATAACTATCTGAAAAATTTCTGCATATCAAAAAACTGTCAAAGGGACAGAAACAAATCATTTGGGTTTTTTTAAAATATATTTTAAGAATCTAATCTGATCTCATTTGCAGAATATCATAATATTAATTTTGTTTCCATTTCTGGAGCTTATTCAGATAATTACATATGCATGATTTCTTACTGTTTTTAAATAAGTCCTTTTGTAAAATTCAGATAAAGCATCTGTGCATGGTGTAAAAACAGATTTTGATATACTTTTTACAAATTCAAAATGTTACAGTATATGCCTTCATGCCATGTGCTAAAATATAACTTTTGAAATCCTCCAATTAGAAAATAAGAGAAACAGAATTCTGGAAAAAGCAAATATCATAGAAGAGGGACAGATGAGGAAATTTTATTGACATATTTATAATTTCTCCATGTTTTTTGAACTTATTGTAATACTTTTTAAAGTTATTACCTTAGAACCTAAGTTGTACATTGAAGAAATAAAAGAAGATAATTCTATGATCTACAATAAATTCAACTTATTTTATTCTAAAGATGTTCTTTCTTCTCACAGGTATCTAAACAAGAAGGAGAGACTTGCTACAAACAAAAACTATAAAGAGGTTGCTACAGATACTGAAAAAGACCAAAACCTTCTTCATGTGTGAAATAAGGATTCATACGGAATCCATTTATTTAATAATATAAACACAAATATTTTATTAATATTTATAAGTGAAAGAATTTTAAATTGACCCAAAAAGAATATATGTAGAGGCCAAAGCACTATTTTTATAAATGTTATTTATATTTGTATTTTATTTTTTATTCAATGCTACATCTGTGGAATATTTTCATAATATAATTCAATGATGTCTTGCATTCATACCTGTGAATTGTTACATGTGAAAGCATGTAAAATTTATTTTACCATGGTTATATTTAATGCACTAAAAATACTAAACGTTGCTATTTTCTTCACTGGAAAAACAGTTTTAATTGGAAAAGATTAGAAGGAATCTTTATTTGTTATAAAGATGAAATCTTCCTAATCATTCTAATTAGCTGTTTCCTTAGGCATAACAGAAATGTCATATTGTAAACTTGTGCATTTATTTATTTGTTCATTAAAATATTGTTTTCTTACCTTGCCTTTGAAAGAATTGACTATCTATAAAAGGTCAACAGCACAACTAAATTAAACACAAAAAACAAAGCTTTCTTTAAAAGATGCAATAAAATATCCATCAAAGTTACCCAAAATAAAAAAAAAATCAGCATCTTAAATTATCTTTAAAATAAACAGTGTTCTAAATACAGAGAATACAATAAAGATAAGGAAAGATCTTTATTTCCTTATTGATCATTTTCAATGGGTTAGATCCCAGATGTCAAATTCAATTTCATTAAGAGCCGCATCAGCATTATGGTTGCCCTCAAAGGGCCAGTTGCAGGTAAGACTATGATGACTCACAAGATCTACAGGTGGTTGCAGCCCGGTTGTCATGATTAAGTGGGCATGACTGGGTGGGCCAGCTCGAGGCCGCTCACTAAGCATGGCTGACTCAGGATGGCTGGGTTGAGATGGAACAAGTCACACTGGCTAACTCGACGTGGTGACAGCTCAGCGCCACACAAGCTCCTCGCCTTCCCAAACTTGGCAGCCAAGAGTGTGTGTGCATGCACATATACACACATTGCATTCCAAGTTTGGGGACCTTTATTCACAGAGAAGGAGAGGGCCTTTTCCCCAAGCCAAGGCATGACTGGCAGTTTGCTAGCTCAGATGCGGATACATTTCCAAGCTTGGAATGATATGTTTGTATGGGTACACACAGAATGCCAAAGGAAATTTTCTTCTCCTAATCCTAGACATTGTTGTCATTGCCCTGTTGTGTGCCCCCTCCCAACAAAGCAGGAGGTGGATGACGATGATGCTGCATTTGGAAGCATAGAGGAGAAAGTTTGCAGGAAGCAGTTTCCTCCAAGTCCATCTTCTGTTGACAGATCTCTGGGGTGGAGCTGCTTGGGAGAGGCTGGCCAGGCAAAGCAGGAGGCAGAGGATAACACTGCTGTGCGTGGAAGTATGCACGGAGGTGCCGAGTCCAACTTCTGCCTTGACAGATCACTGGAGAGCAAGAGGAGGCAGGGGAGCAGCAGTCCTGCACAACAGTGGCTGGCCAATCATGTGTGGTAAGGATGCTAACTTGTTGGCAACCCAAATGTTGGAGACGCTCCCACTGTCCCTCCTCTGCTAGTGCTGCTGCCATTGACAAGACAACCAAAAAAAAGTGAGGAGGTAACTCTCAATCAGCTCCTCCAACTAATCTGCTTGCAGGCCAGATCTAAACACAGTCTGGATTTGGCCTGAAGGCCTTGAGTTTGACATGTCTGGGTTAGATGCACTGCAGTTAAATAGAATGAAAAAATGTTATTTTGGAAAAAAATCCAATTGGAAATTTTGTCTTGCATATGCATATTGTAAGGAATATTATAAGATTCAAAAATAAAATGGTATATACGTATGTGTTAGCACAAGTATATTAGCATGGATGTGTATTAGAAGCATTTGGAGTTGGGTGGGTCTCTGTTTCTCTGATCCTTTGGTGTATGCAGGCACTGGAAAATTCCTGAAAATTTCCTGATGCCAAAGAAGAAGCCACGTATGCAGAACTTCTTTACAAGTTACCTAATGTTACTAAAGGGGGGTGTAACTTGAGAAAAGGTAGAAAAATTTGGACCCTAGACCCTGAGTCTTGGATTTGTTGTGACCCTAAAGGCACACCCCAGAGGGAGGGAAATACGATGTTAGGATGAAACGATATATATTTGCTTGCTTTGTGGAATTTGTGTATGTCGCACTCAGCTTTGAACCCTGTTCATGTTTTGTGCTGAGGGTTGCACTTATTTTGCAAAATGCTTTTATTTTGTATCATCACTATTTTATTGCAATAAAGTCTTTTTGTTTTCATCGATCCAAGTTGTTTTTATTTGATTGGTTGGAGCCATTTCCAACTATATTAAGCAATAAGAAAGATTCAAGGGGCAGCTAGAGAAAGGCAATTTAAAGTAGTTAAGGTTGATAAAAACTACTCTGGAAATACTGGAAGCATAATTAAATATATAGGAAGGGAACCATTCAAAGTCTACCAGAGATCCTAACATAAAGAATAAACCAAAAAAGTGGCTTTTAGGTAATTGTGTTTGATGAAGATTAAATGGAACAAAAAGGAAGACACTGGGCTCCAGTCTGCCTCAGAATGCCCACCGTCTGCCCATCGCCATACCACTTCGGTTTTGCCCTGGCACGAGTCATGCAGGAATGGGGAGAGTTGAAGCAGAATCTATCACTTGGCCACCAGCCCCACACTGCACCTGTTTCTGCAGCCAGCTGCCCAAAGGAAGGAACTGGGTCCCCCCCCCAATTTCCAGACTGTGTGGATGGAACTTTCAAACCCCCATCCTGCCTGGTTAGCGCCCCTCCCATGCATGATGATCCAAAGTGTGGGGATCCTTCCTGACTCCACGAAAAATCTGGCTGCAAAATGAAATTGTGCCTTTTGTGCTGCCAGGTGCTGTTCAAATGAAATCAAGGTTTGGATCTGTTTCAGTTGAAATCCCCATCCTTTTACTGCAAAAAATACACTAGACGCAGGTTGGTCTAGATGACCGCGAGGGAGCCCATTTTATTGAAACTGCGGGTAAAACTCACGATGCACTGACTTGGCTTCCAATGCAGGTGGGCCGCTGGTTTTATATCTTCCTGCGGCTCTGCCTGTCACTATCCTTATTGGCCGGAGTGTCCTGACCAATCAGGACCCTCTGGGCCGCCAGCCAATTGGCTGGCGGTTCGCACAGCAGCGTGGGTGGACTAGAGGGAAGACTTTGCCCATGTATGCGCAAAACATAACAGGATCTTCAAAAGGTGGGGGGTGAGTATCTTCTGCCTTTCCCTGTAGTTTGTGGGACAGGGAGTTCAACTCAGCAATCCAGGTCTCAAAAAGGGGCAGGGTTGCCCTAAATTTGGAGGGTGGGTCCCTGCAGAAGCTGGATCCTCATGTGGTATGGGCACTTCCTTTGGGTACCTCCAGTCAGGATGGGTGAGTGGATGTTGGACTGGTGGATCATCTGATTCTAGGGTTAGGCTTTCAGGAAGGTTTTTATTTTATTTTTTTATTTATTTTATTTTTATTCAATTCAATTCAGAACAGAGCTGGAAGAAGTTTGGAGGTCTTCTAATCCAACTCGCTGCTCAAACAGGAGATCATATACAATTGCAATGTACATGCAATGTGCATATACAATTGCCCAATGATAAAGCACCCACAACTTTTGAAGGCAAACTGTTCCCCCAGTTAATTGTTCTCACTGCTAGGAAGTTGCTCCTTAATTTGAGGTTGTTTCTGTCCTTGATTAGTTTCCATCCGTTGTTTCTTGTCCTGCCTTCAGGTGCTTTGGAAAATAAGTAGATCCCCTCTTCTTTGTGGCAGTCCCTCAAATTCTGGAATATTGCTGTCAAGTCCTTTTCTCTAGACTAGCCATACCAAATCCTGCGACTGTTCCTCATGTAAACTTTTAGTTTTCAAACCTTTCATCATCTTAGTTGCTCTTTTTTGCATTTTTCCAAAGCCTCAACATCTTTTTTGTAATGTGGTGATGAAAACTGGATGCAATATTTCAAATGTGGTCTTACTAAGGTTTTATAAAGGAGAACTAATACTTTCCATGTTTTTCATTCTATGCCTCTGTTTATGCAACCAAGGATCGTATTAGCTTTTTCGCCTGCTGCCAACTAAAAAATAATTCCTTATTTTACTTTATTTTCTTATATACTTATTTTATTTTATTGTTATTTTAAATCAAATCAATCGAGTTGAGCTATTTTGGGGTCGTGGGGGGATGGGGGAACAAGGCTGATAGGACTTCAAGCTATTTTTGTTCCTATGTGTCATTGCTCTGGATCAGGGATGTCAAACTCAAGGCCTGAAGGCCATTTTGGCTGCTAGAGTGGTGCTTAAATCTGGCCCACAGGCTGGCCTGGAAATAGCAAAGGACTGGCCAGTGGTACCTCTAGCAGCCAAAATGGCGCATGGAGGAGACTACACCTGGCCCCCACATAGTCCGTTTTTTGCCTGGACGGGTCCTGCAACACTTTGCTGGCCCACATGTGCCCCTCCGGCCCTGTTTTGGCTGGCAAAGTGCTGCAGGAGGCGCTTGTCCCATCCCTCCTCTCCCCCTCCCCCCTGCTGGCTCAGGGAGGAGAACTACAATGCTGATACAGCTCTAGAAGAAATCCAGTTTGACACCTGTTTTAGATGTTTTACACTTAAACCATTTTTCTTTTCTTTAGATTAAAGGAAGGTGTCTCACTGCTAAAGGAACTAATCTATTGCCAGAAATCCCACTGTACTATGTGAATAATATAGACGATCATATTATACTGAAGTGCCCACATTGCAGCCCATGGAACCCATGCAGCTCCCTTTATGAACCACCCCCACCCCCAAAAGTGGTAGATTCCTATCTTTTTTTTTCCCGTCTTCGTCTCTACATTTGAGGTTGAATGGAAGATGCCTGTAAAAGTTTTTTTTCTTGTCACACATACTTTACCAATTGACACTTGAAGTATGGTGGTCAACATAAGAAAGCAGGTGTTAACACATTTGTCAAATAATTCATTACAAGCACTAAGAATTATAGTAACTTAATTTCATTTTAATTTCCCAACTACTTTTTAATTTTATATGGGCATTGTTAAGTTCTGGGCAAAGAATGAAGGGAGGACAGAGTTATCTCTAACAGCTCTTTATTTACTACTGCCTGTGAGGCAACTTAAACAGCTCCCTGGCTGATGCAGTTCCCTTTATAGGGACTAATCAGCAAACAACCAATCAGGAAAGAGTATTTCCCCACTCCACTGGATGGAAACTGTTCAAGGAAAGATTCAAGCTAGAAATAAGGAGAAATTTTCTGACTGTGAGAACCGTGAGAACAATCAACCAATGGAACAGCTGGCCTTCAGAAGTTGTGGGAGTTTCATCACTAGAAGCTTTCAAGAAGAGACTGGACTGCCATCTGTCAGAAATGGTGTAGGGACTTATGCTATGGTGGGAGTGGATGGGTTGGACTAGATGATCTACAAGATCCCTTCCAACTCTGTTAATCTGTCTGTTTATCTGCCTTTTCAACTCAGATGATAATGTTCTGTATCACAGTGAACTGATAGATCAAACTAGATCTCATTTTGTGTCCCATTATTCTTTTAAGGACTTCAGTTTGCAGTAAATGGAGGTGCTCCCTTGAATTCCCACAGGATTGTAAAGCAGAATAGATTTTATTTTGCACAAGACCTTACTTAACAATAGAGAGTTTTGATAAACTCACAATCATATTTGCCACTACCAGTTTGTGTCTGAAAAAACGTCTGAAAAAAGAAGTTGGCATGCCATCCTCCACTAGAGGCTGCTACAGTACCAGACAAGAACAAAAACAAAGAATTTTTTGAGACTGAACATAGAACATATGAATCAAAATAATTTTATAGCTCTTAAATGAAAGAATTCAAATATTCTTTAGAACTAGTTAATCATTTGGCTTGAAGTCTAATAATTTGACACAGGGTTTTATTTTGTTTCTTTTGTCCATCACTGACATTTGGGGGATTAGCATGTTTAGCAAACATCTTTAACAATTTTTTAATTATTTATTTGTAAACTATATAGCCCTTTCCCCCAAATTATCTGAAATTGGCCAATCATAATGGAATAATCAAGGACTGACAGCTGTCTAAAAATGATCATTCCAATGTTCATTTGAACTGTCCAGGATCTGGTACAATAATAACACAATTCCTTATTTGGCTGCCTTTCAGTTATCATGAGTTCAAGTGCTTCATCGGTGCTGCTTTTGTACCTCTTGTAAGGTCTGAGACACACAGGATGTATTTTATTAAATAGGAGGTTAAATATTTCAGATTAAATCAATTCTTTGGCTTTATTCTGAGCAGAAACTCCAGAATTCAGGACCTCCCCTTGTGGAAAATGTCGCAGTGCTGTAGCAAAATATTTCAAAGTTGCTGACATCACAAAAGTAACAGCAATATCAGGTGTACCTGGCAAACAATATAATTTCCAAGGAGGCTTTAAACAAACATGTCAGCAACAGCAGCAGAAAATTCCTGAAATGACTTTCTTTACTTACAGTATTTAATTCTTTCCGGAGGTGGAGTGTGGAGTGGGGGGAGAGCCCCCCCTAAGATGTGTGGATCATTATGTTTTGTTCTAGGCTTTGTCCTAATAAATCTACATATCTGAAGAATCAGTGCCCAAAATTAGTTTTGGCAACAGATACGGAAGAAAGAATTTTTACTTGGTCTACTTAACCCTCCTTGAGTAATCAAGTTCAGTATGTTAAAATTAAACCTGAATTCCATTTCCAATAATTCTGAAAGAAATAATAATTAGGGGGAGAAAAAGGATATTCTGAAGGATATTTCAGCAATTACAAAAAGTCCAATAATTAGCAATTGCCAGGTTCAGGCATATTCAATGCGGTATTGAATTATACTTTTCTAGAGAACATTAGTTTGCAATTATTTGCGTTCTAAGAAAAGACATTCCTTCAGGTCCAGGGTAGGTCCATTACATTTTTAAACTGGTTGATTAAATTACTGTGCAAAAGTTGCAAAAATTAACAGCAAATAATTATTTGGTATCTTTGGTATCTATTTGGTGTCCAAATATTCCTCTATAATAATTTTTTTGTAACGATATCCTTCTTATTTTGGGGAGCCAGTTCCTATTGTTTAAATATGAGGAGGAGGAGGCGGAGGAGGAGGAGGAGGAAGAAATAGTCAAGATAGCCATCACAATACAATGGAAATTCTATTTGTTATGTGCACCATACGTAAAAACATGGTGAGCTTTGATTGCAGTGATGGTTGCCATATTGACTTTTGGACCACATCTGGAGGGCCACCCTATGCACCCTGGATGGCTACAAATTCATAGTCTTTTTGCTGAAGCTCATTTCTCTATTCATAACAGAGCAAAGGCTTTGATTGATTGATTGATTGATTGATATTGATCCCACTGGAATCTATTGATTCTCAGCAGCTTTTACCCCTGAATGTAACATATAGTAAGTACTATTAAAACATCCACGGTAGCATATTCTGATAGACTTTGCCTAATGACTGTCCCGATTATCAACTGTTTGAAGTTACAATGCACTGAAAAAGTAACAGCATGACCAGTCCTCATATTGATGACAACTGCAGCATTGCAGTCTTGTGATCACCATTTTTGTGCCCGACAAAATTGGCTTCTGACAAGAGAATCAATGCAAAGTCTAATACTAAAATCACAACTCATCTTCTTGGCGTCCTTAAATCTTGAAAGACTATGGTAGCATGCACTGAAAAGAGGTTCTAAAACAGCATTTAGTGCGACTAAGAAGGCCAATTTAAGAGTGGCAGTCCCTTCCGCACTGAGGACAGATACAATCCGTTCCCTGCCCAGCCCTCCAATTTTGCTGGTTCCGGGACTGCCTCTTTATCTCAGCCTGCTGAAGAGTATCTCTTCGTATTGGAGAAGGCCATGTTGCGTCTTTAGTCTCCAAGCTGAGCGATCAGAAGTCAGAGTTTCCCAGCTGTTGATATCCATTCCCAAAGCCCTTAAATCTCTCTTGCAAATATCCTTATAATGCAGCTGTGGCCTACCTCTAGGGCGTTTTCCCTGCACTAATTCCCCATACAGAAGATCTTTCGGAGTCTGACCCTCAGCTATTCTCACAACATGCCCAAGCCAGCATAGGCATCACTGTTTCAATAGTATATACATGCTAGAAATTCCAGCACATTCCAAGACTGCTCTATTTGGGACTTTGTCACGCCAGACAATGCCAAGAATATGTCGGAGACAGCACATATGGAAGATTTATTATTTAGTTATTTACCAAGCACATCCAAATTATATTAAAGTAACCAAAATATCTTTACAATCCCCAAGGCATGACACGACTTTTGCGCACCCCTAATATCTGGAAATTGAAAACTGGAAAATTTGACATGGCCTAAAATTGAAGTAGCACAAATCCAAAGGATGCATTATTGCTGATAACTTGAGGTCACACTGTCCAACATCCTCTGTAAATAAACTTGAATCAAATGGACTGATGGGGATAGAGTGGTTATATCAATCTATGGCAAGGTGCCCAGCTTTGTAATCACACAGAGTAACAGCTTGGCAGGCTGTTAAGGCAGCGAAGCATCCTGAAATCAGCTCTAGACTTCATCCACTGGTTAGTCCGGCTACATTCCTCAAACATTCATTTTGTCACATAAAAAGAATCCCTTTTGCCACAGTTTGCAGGTGTGCTTGGGTTGACTAGGCAAACAACAAGGATGTCTGTAAAAATTTGCTGAGTTTCATTCTGAAATTGAATTATTCAAGCATTGCAGACAGTTGTAATAAAGTAGAATGGATTTCTTCTTTGTTCTAACCCCTACAATTCAAATATATGAGCCAAATAAAGGTAAGACTAGGAAAACCACATGGATGACTACATAGATTAAAAAAGTGGAAAAGTAACATTCTCTATCTTCCAGGTCATCTTCACATTCCTGGGTGTGTACTACAATATCAACCCACAAACACAGAACACTTCAGCCCCTTCTTTTCAGAATTAGACTATATCCAGTTGATTTTTAATAATTAATGTGATCTTTGAAACAATAAGTTGTAATATTTAAAATACCTTTGAATTCATTTCAATAGTACATGTTTAACAAAATTATCTTGATCTCAAAATGCATTTAAATCAACTATGTTTTATTTTTTTTATTGATCATAACCGAAAATGACTAGCAAAAACTAAATGTAATTATCTTGCTGAACATGTAATCTGGTAGTTGAAAAATAATTAATATGATTTGGGCATGTCCTATTACAGCTAGAATTGATCTGAAACTCATAGGATTGTTAACATTACAGTAATTGCTCCACAGGGCTCATACATATTCTTGGCAATATCCTGAATATATGAAATCTATTGGAGTAAATTATTATGAAGTTATTATGAGAGCTAGTTTGATCCAACAGTTAGCTAGAAAACAAGAGACTTGAATTCTAATCCCACCTCAGGCATTTTTACTTACTATAATTATATCACTGTTGTTTTAACACCGTGGATAATATAAATAACTGATAGTAATTTGATTAATTTGATTAATGCAAATCTTACAAATAAATAATTACTTATATCTGGTTATGCTGTATCTTATGTACAATATAAATTTATGAATATTTAAAACCTTCCAACTATATCAAATTCTTCCAGTTAGGTAGAACAATTTCTAAATTAATACAACTGAATACAAACTGGTACAGCTGTACACCAGCCTCCATTATGGGGATATCACCAAGTTATCTGAGGAACCATCTCTTGTCAGTCACATCTATCCGACCCATCAGAGGGGGAGGCAGGGAATGCTGTAGATCCCATCCCCGAAAGAAATACATCTGGTGGGATCCAGAAGAAGGGTCTTTTCCATGGTGGCTCCCTCTCTCTGGAACATCATTCCCCCAGAGATTAGAATGGCCCTCACTCTAACATTCTTCTGGAAGGTGCTGAAGATCTGGTTCTGCCAATAGGCCTGGGGAACCCAGAATGGGATGGAGCCCATTAAATGGCTCGTGTGATCTGCTGTCGCTGGGACAGGGGATGGGAGGAGGGGAGTGATTTTGTTATATTGTACTATATTGATTTTTTTGTTTCTTTTTGTTAGTTTTAAATGTAGTTTTATATTCTGTAAGCCGCCTTGAGTCGCCATGGGTGAATAGGCGGCAATATAAATTCAATTAATATTATTATTATTATTATATACTTTATTCATTAAACATGAAACACAGTCAACTGAACATTTAAAAATGTGTCACATTATTGCCTGGCACTGATGGTTGATACGGGTTGCTGCCAGCATTCTAGGTATCAACCAAGTACCTTCTCAAAATGTACGTTGTTCCAAGTAGCTCAGTTTTTTGCAGTTCTGCTGATGCTATTGCAGGAAGCTGCAATTTCTTCATGCACTGTGTAAAATTCTTGGATATGGTGCCAAGTGCCCTGATGACCATGGATATCACTATCATGTTTCATCCATAAACAGGTGGTTTCGATGGCCAGGTCATAATATTTTGTGATTTTTTTTCTAGTTTGTGCTCCCATGACTTTTCAGATACAGGTAAGTCATATTTTTTATATAATGCCCAGTGGATTAATTTAGCAAGTAGGTCATGTCTAGCTTTGTAATCAGTTTGTGAAATTTTGCTGCACTCACATATTAAATGTGAAACAGTTTCAAGTTTGTCATTGTAAAGTTGACAGTTTGGATTGTTGGTGGTTTTTTGAATCTTTGCTTTCATGGCATTTGTTTGTAGTGCTTGTTCTTGA
>JAEANM010014646.1:0-13919 GCA_017656035.1 Myanophis thanlyinensis
AAAGTTCAACCAGAGGGACACCCCCCTCCGGGCCCACCCAGGTCTCGGTAATGCAAGCCAGGTCTGCCTTCCCCTCTTGAATCAGGTCGTGAATGAGGTCATGAATTCTAAGATTACTCTCCCCCCCCCCACCTACTTCCATATGAAAATAAAGTTCTCACTTGTCTGTCAAAAACTCATTTAAGGGGGGAGCCCCTTGTAATCAAGCATGGCTGCCCAATTGTGTGAGAATTCTACTTGTCACAGAGGCATAACATTTGTTGTACAATAGAAAAGTCTTTTCTCCTGTTTATCATCTACCTCACTTCCTCCAAAAGCTTTCTCATCAATATGGTCCCTTGAATTTCTTGGCCCTCAATCCCAAAGTATCAGTGTTCTGTTTCAAGTGCACAGACTGCTTTTCACAGGTAGCTTTAATTCAACATGCAAAGGATTAATTATGGATTACTTTATTATCTTCAGGTACTTTCAATCAAAACTTACAGTTATTGAAGGGATTCTTCTGAGGTATATAAAATCTTTCCTTTGGTGTAGGTGAGAAGAAGGTTCTTTCCCATGCGTGTTTGGAGATTTAAAATGCCCTCTTCCTTAAGGCGGGGGAGGATCCTGACAAAGACTACAATCTGAAAAGCCCCACTGGCCAATTAGAAACACCAATGAGATCACATGGCATAAAACTACATTTCCCAGAAGTCAATCCCTTAAGGGGATAGTTCGTAATTGCTAAACTATTTACCCCAATCAACACAATCAGAATATAAGAATCTCTGTCTTTCTACTGTTCAGGGTCCCTCTTTCTTGAAAAACAGGCACCAATGATCATTAAATCAAGTCTGGCTATTTCTCCTCACCATTGTGCTCCATTCTTTGGCAAAAATGTTACGGCAATTTTATTAAATATTGTAACTGTGACTGATTCCCTGCTTCTATTCCGTCTAAATGCTCCTAATATATCTTGTTCGGAGAAGGTCCTTGAGCTAAATCTGGCTGAGCAAGGAATGAACCAGTTTGAGCTGGCATTATTTTCATGAAGTAATAATAAGAGATTAGTAATGTACAAGTAAGATGTTATTTAATAATTGCTATAAAGGCATGTAGCTTCAAGCAAATATTTATATGTATTAGTTATTATTTTTGTTAATTTTTCAGTGTATTATTTCAGCATTGAGAACACCCAGGCAATTTGCCATCAGCCATAAAACCACTAGTTCACTAATTTCTGATGGGAAAGATTTAAAAAATATGCGAGAACAAGATCTTAGTGATTGACTCCTATCCAAAGGGCCTTGGATCACCCTTGGCATTTGGCATAATTTACTGATGTAGGACTAGAATTTTAGATGTTGTAGATACATGATAGAGATGAGACTAAAGAATTATTGGCAGAATAGAGGCAGTTGCGGTAGGAATCATGAGCAGCCTAAGCAGAGATATGAAGTGTAGAAATATATTCAACTGTCTTCAGCCAGCAGTCAGCAGAAGTAACCTATAGTACTGCATTCTAACCACTGCAACTCTTAAGCATTGTGTTGGTATTACCTGTTATCTTTAACTTAGTTTTTTTACCTTCTTTTTAATATCAGCAGCAGATCTTTTTTTGCATTTTTATATTTGACTGTCAGCAAGCTTCTAACTATGAAATCACATCATCAATGTATTTGAAATTGAACTTTCTTCCAGCAATTTTAATCCCAATTCCTGTTTGTTCTAAAATGGCATTTCTATTGATATATTCTGCAGATATGTTAAACATGTAGTGTGATCATATACTACTTTGGAATTTTCCTTTCCTCTTTCTACTTGGAAGATTTTAATTGCTCCGTAGTCAATTCTAGCTCTTGGTTCTTGATCATCATACAAATTCTTCAGCAAGTAATTAAGGCAGTCTAGTTTCTCCATATTTTTAAGAATTGACTATAATTAGCTGTGATCAATTCAATCAAAATTGAATTGTTGTAGCTAAGTACAGCTAGTGACCATTCAAAGTTACAAAGTTACTGAAAAAAATGACTTATGACCATTTTTCACATGTAAAGTCATCACAGATCCCCATGATTATGTGATCAAAATTCAAATGCTTGGCAACTGACTCATATTTGTGACAGTGGCAGTGCCCTGGGGCCATGTGATCACCTTTTGTGACCTTTTGACAAGCAAAGCCAACGAGGGAGCCATATTCACTTAAGAACAATGTTACTAACTTAACAACTGCAGCAATTCACTTAACAACTATAGCAAGGGAGGTTGTAAAATGGGGCAATATTCACTTAACATATGTCTCACTAAGCAACCGAAAGGTTGGGCTCAATTGCAATCATAAATTGAAGACTACCTGTTTATGTTTTTTTCTGCTTTTAGAAAATAATTTATACAATAAATATTACTCAGACCATTCCAATATCTAATGGTCATTTTAGTTGTCTGTGAAAATGGTTGGGATGAAGACGGGCATCCTTAGAAGCTTTTTTGTTTTTTCAAGAAAGTGCAGCTAAATAAATTCCCCCTTCTGAATCAGGGAAAATATTTTTTGAAAAGTGAAGAGTACTCATGTGACATCCTTAATGGATGCAGAAGACTTTCCTACCTCTTATTTTTTTCTGAAAACTAACTTAAAACCTCCCTACCAGGGACTGTTGGATTTATCATGTTCACATTTCAAGTTGGAAAGCAAAGGAAATAAATGATGTTATTGACCACACTGGGAATATCATTTCCTGTCAAGAAACCAGGAAATCAAAGCAAGGGTGTAATACGTGGGGCTGCTAAGAGCCCTTTGCTTCCAGGAGTCCCCAGAAGTGCAAACACTGGCCCACTCTAAAGCATTTGGGACATGTTTCAAGGACAAAAACAGGTGACAGAGAATTAAGACACCACCACCCCATCACCCCTTAAAGAATACAGAAAATTGTCCAAAATGTGATGTCTTGCTCCCATCCTCTTTTTAAAAAGAGATGTTTGGCACACTGTGAAAAGTGCAAGTTAAGAATCTGGTAAGCTTAGTCTAGTAAGAGCTCACTTATAAGGGTTATCCTCTCCAAGTTCTGAAATATAAGTTCTTTGGGAAAGGGTAGTAGACCCAGCACAGCTGGCTGTCTAAGAGGAAAACTGGCTCCTACTTTGAACTGGATCCAGATTAAAAGATATCTGGGCTCTGGTTTTTTAAAGGAATACCATTTTCAATTCAGGAGTGTTGAAAGGCAAGCTCCTACAAGTCCATAGCTTTAATAAAGGCATCTAATTATGAGTTGGATATATTTTTGGATATGTTTTTCTGGAGGGGGCAAATCTGCAAGTGTAGGATGTGATTGCAATCTGTGTGCATAGTGCAACAGCACACACCTGTTGAGTTGTCTTGTCTGTGAGCTTCATTGCCTAGAGCCATGTTATTAAGAGAAACCTAATGCAGCAATATATAGAATTTGGGGATATTTTAGGTGCAGTAGTTTTTCATAAATTTGATCGCTTCCCATGATTTGTTCAAAAAGTGTCTCCTGTTTTAGAACCCCAGCATAAAAAAAAACCCCTGCCATATAGAGACCAAAATCATTGTCCATCCAGCTCCTAACTGTCCACCCTGAATGGCAACAGTTATCTAGGAGAAATCAGAAATAAGCCTTTCATATACACAAGTTCCATCTCTGAACATTCCATGTGGTAAACATTAATGAGTATTCCATGGTAGAAACATTTTTTTCAATAACCTTGGAAGCTTCAACAATATCTGTTATTTTTCCTCGTGAAGATGGCTTTATCTCATCTTCCATCCAGGATGGAGAAATCCTTAGCTTTGCCAGTGTTAAAGGAGTGTTTGCCACCTTAAGTCCACCATAGCTATAAGGTATGAAGAATCTGATCCATTTTATCACAAAGTGTGTGCGCACCGAACCGAACCGGTAGTAAAACCGATTGCATTCCACCACTGAGTCAGTTCACTTAATGACCTGTGAGATTGCTTAAGAACTGCAACCATGGTTGTTGAGCAAAGCACTCTCATGACTTCCCACTTAAAATACCACTTCATTCAACATGCCACTTGTGATCATCAAGTGAAGATCATTTTCCACTGGTTTGAAAATGGGTAGACAGCCCTGACTCATCATCAGTGGAGAAAGATTCTGTAAAGAATAATTTTGTGGGAAATATTTGTTAAAGCGGGGATGGGGAAAAATGGAAACTTGGAATTTGGCACTTGAATCAACCATATTCTTCATTAACTAAGATAGTACAACTTCTGTACTAATTAGATTTTGCTTCACAGGAAATGCTGTTGGGATTCTGATTTGTTCATTGAGCACACATGGTATCTGGATGCATAATAATAATTATTCTACTTTATCTTCATTTCCCTGAGTGCACATGCATGCATGATCCTGAAACGGACCACATGGCCAATTCTCATCCCATCCCCTTTAATTATGTGTTGGTCTATATGCCTAAAACAAATAAGACCATTTTCTGACTAGTTGTCTCTGGATCATAGGCTGGGTTACTTTAGTGCTTTTGCAGGATAAATTCTCCAAAATAAAATGTATTTTAAAGGTAAATACTGCAGCTAGTTTCAAATTAGCTTCCCACATAATGTAATGCAGCAAAAATGTCATAACCGCATAGATTGGCTGAGGATTAAATGTTTTCCAGCATAGAACAACATAACAAAAATTATACATGTCAGTCATGTACTGGGGTGTCTACCTTGCTGTATTACAAATATTTAATTTGAAAGTGGTGTGAAGAAATAACATTGCTTTTATTTACTAGTTTGGAGCTTCAGTGGATCTTCTTACAGTCATGAGCTCAATCTTATGCCATATAATTGAATGAATGGGTCTCTCCTATTCTGTTTGAATTTCAGTTAATTCTAATTTACAGAGTAGAAGAAAATAATTCACCATGTAAAATAGCTTTTGCAAATTTATAACAAGAAATTTATTTCACTGCATTATTTATTATTCTATGAAATTCTATGAGCATTCCATTTAAAAGAAGCTTTCTAATTATCATACATTTGGGATGTACCCAGTTGTATCTCCCCCCTTCCCGATAAAAGCCCCTTTGACCTGGTGAAAACATCTGTCAGGAGACAGAAGGAGAGATACAAATTTTGATGAGCTCTCATTGTAGTCCCAATATACTCATAGAGTAGCAACAGCACTTAGCATTTAGACTTTACAGCCCTCTCTAAGAAGTTTACAGAGTCAGCATATTGCCACCAAAAATCAAATCTCATTTTACCAACCTAGGAAAGATAAAGGCTGAGACAACCTTCAACCAGTCAAGATCAAGCACCTAACAGTGGGCAGAGTCAGCCTGCAATACTGCATTCTAACCATGTGCCATCATGACTCTTTTTAAGACTATTTGGAACAGCACAGGATTTGCGTTGGGAAAACATAGAAGAAAGGGTGTATTTTAAAAATCCACCTCTCCCTTCATGCTAATGCCCCAAGGTGTATAAATGATTTTATTATAACAATAATATTTATTTTTGTACAGTGATTGTTATTATTCCTTAGTTGTGCTCCAACAGTTACATATACTGATACTATTCAGAAACTCAAACTTGAAATAAATTCATATAGAAGTTTAAGTATGTTTAAAAACATGCACTTTCTTATCACAATATATGGAATGCAACCTGTTAGATTTGAAAAAAAACAACAACCCAGAGTATTCACTTTCTTTAAACAAGATGATTTCCTTATGGTGGGTGCAGGGAGAGAGAGACAGAAAGATTAAAAACTTAAGACTATTTTCTGCTAAGAGCAAGTCAGTAAAATACTGTTAAGTCTACAGTATTTTGATCAGCTCTCTGCAATTTGGTTGCTTTCACATGTGCTGGGACTGCAGGTCCCAAAATTTCTCAATAATCTGCCTGAAAATGGAGAAGGATCATGTTACTATGGTTGCTATGATTCCAACACCTCTAAAGGGCATTGAACCAGATTGCTATCAAGTGCATTTCAAGGGCAAACTTCATCAATCCTGTCATGTATGGTTTTAAAAAATATTTGCAGTTATTCTACAGTAGGAACTGAAGGTTTTCTTACTCATTGAAGACATATACTGAGTATACAGTGAACAGAGAGCAAACCTCACTCCCTTCTAGAGTCGAAGACATTATCCAGTTAGGTTATGAAATGTCAACACAAAAGCAACCAAGCTCAGAGAGCACTAAGGACTCCATTGAATGTTTTATATCATGAGTATACTGTTTTGAATGCTCATTCTTTGATGGACATTTACCTCTCCCATATCTGTCCCAATGACAACCAGTGTTCCACCTTCTGTTTTCCACTGTACATATGATAATGTCCATGGAGTAATTCTATTAATGCTATAATTAATAATTAATGCTCATACAAATTTTATCACCTAATTCTTGAACCCCAAGCTTCTTGCTTTAATCTAAAAAGTATGGCAGGTGCAAAAAAAAAAATTGTGATTCCACCAAATACAGGAAAATGTAACCAATATAGTGCATGCAAATCAGCTAATTAAATTAACTGAGCAAATTTAATCAGCTCTGTGGCCAGTTGGAAACAGCCTTTACCACGCTTCCTTGATGTCATTGCCATCTCCTCTCCCATCAGAAGTATTCAAGGCAAAATACCCCAGTTGTGATATTGTTTAAATGGATGAAAAATCAAACAGAATCTTCTAATGGGCTTAGAAGACTCCAGGTGAGAGTCCATCTGAGCATAGAAGAATTCCTCATCATCTGCAAGCAGTGCTTATGTTCCATTTCCAACCTTAAACAATCAAACATTCCACCTAATTCTTGAGGTAATCACATTTTTTTTTCTAACCGTAAGTACAAGATAGTTCCTTCAGGAAGATCTGACAAGAACAATCCTGCCTTTAGATGGAATGGCCTAAATCAGCAGATATTTGTGGGCAGAAAAATGGTGGTGAAGTACTGGAAGCGTGAACTTCCTTGAACTTTGCTTGCTTCCCATGGCCTCAGGCGATGAGGATGCTGCTGTTATTGCAGTTCAGATAAGGTTCAATTTCAGCCATTTCAGTTTCTGTATGTGGAATAGGTGATGAGGCATCCTGAGAGGTATCCATTAATTCAACTAGGCTACTGCTGCGCTACAAACATAAGTCTTCCAATTCCTTTGAATCACAGCTCCTGTCATTCCTCAATATTGACTATACTGAGGGTGTACAGCAGTTATAATTCAAATCAGTCACAAGATAGAAGAGTTTGAATGTAGGAAAAGCTCAGTTTAAATCCATATTTAGTCATGTATCTCACTGGCTGTTATTGAGAAATGTGCCAGCTCTCACTTATTTCACAGCAAGTTTGTTTTGTTTGTTATGATGTTAAAGATGCAAGTCTATGCGTACTTACTTTGGAAACAGACCAACTGAATGCATTGTAAACATGCATAGGCCTGAGATGTGAACATTGCTAAACTTGGGGGGGGGGGTTAACCCAAGACAATTTGCTTAGGATTTGAGGGAGGAGAAGGTTCAGCTACACCTTCCACTATTCTCTCCCATGTAACTACCCCTTTAAGCTGTTCTAGTCACTACATTGCCAGCTAATTCTCCAGTCACCTCATATTTTTATGTAACTAATTTATTAAGAAAGGCAGTGGTTAACTTCTGGAGAAGAAGCAAAGAGGCTTTAATTCTAGTCCTCTCTTAGGCAGGGAAACTGGAGGTGATATTGAGCCAGCCACTGTCTCTTAGCTCCAGAGAGGGAAGTTGGAACTGAGTAGGGTGACCAACCATCCTCTTTTGCCCAGACATGTCCTCTTTTTACATCCAGTCTGGGGCGTCCGGGTGGGTTTTATAAATTTTATAAATTTACCCGGACGCCCCGGACTGGACATAAAAGTGGTGACGTCATGTCCGGACAAATGGAGAAAAGCGAGAAGCTCCAGCAAGAGTGCAATCAAAAATCCAGCAAGAGTGCAATCGAATGCGGTCGATTTCCGGCGAAGGGAAGCCAGCACCCCCCCCCACCGCCACCCACCCACCCGCCACTGCCGCCCCCCCATCCCCCCACTGCCGCCGCCCCCTCATCACCCCGCCCCCTGCCGCCACCGCCCCCCTGTCCTCTTTTTTGGCTATCAAATATGGTCACCCTAGAACTGAGTATCTACTCACTGAGAGTCAATTTGGTGTAGTGGCTAAGGCTAAAATCCAGGAGACCCATCCTGCCTTTAGCACCAAGAAAGCTGGGGTGACCTTGGGCCAGTCACTCTCTCTCAGCCCTAGGAAACAGGCAAAGGCAAATCACTCTTGAAAACATTGCCATGAAAACTGCAAGGACTTATACAGGCAGTCACCTTGAGCCACACCAGAGGTGAAATTCAGCAGGTTCTAGCAGGTTCGCTAGAACCGGTAGTAAATTTTCTAAGCAGTTCAGAGAACCAGTTGTTAGAAGAAATCTCCTTTTGTTTTTTTCCACTTTCAGATTCAGATTTTATTTGTCACATACATGATCATACATGGTACAATATGCAGTGAAATGCTTTGTATGACCGCTTTATATTAAAGAAGAAATTTACAAATTAGATTTAGTAATTTTACACTTTTACACTGTTTTACAAATTGTCCAAATATTAAGAATTTTCAAATTGAAAAAAAAAAAGATCCAAATTGAATTTTCAGTTAATTTTACAATTTAAGTCCTAGGAGAGCAAGGGGGGGTGGGATGTCTGATGTCCCCACAGCTACTCACACACAGCAGTCTTCACTGTGGCTCTGCTCCTAGCATTGCTGCCTCTGTCAGCCTGGATAAGCTGGGGCTGCTCCTGGCGCTGCTGCCGATGGCCTGGTTTCCCAAGGCTTTTCTTGGCACTGCTGCTCTGGCAGTCCTGGCTGTTTGGGCCTCTCCTGGTGCTTCTGCTCTTTCAAGGCAGTAAAACCTTGCCTCTGTGCTCCGTTCTGTCCAGGTCTGACCTGGTAGGGCCCGTAGGTTGTTAGTTTTCTGTGCCCAGCGTTCTCCTCCGTTCGAATCCATTCTCCTCTGCTCTCTTCCCGGGCTTCTTTGTGCTCTTTCGTCCCTGCTCTTTCTTTGTGCTTCTTTGTTTCTTGTGTTCTTTGTTTGTTTCTTTGTTTCTCCAGCCAGCTCGGCTTCAGGACCAGAGCTGTTCCAGGTTGATTCCAGATTAATTAATTTGAGTTTCAGTTGAGTTTGAATTTAAATCCAATTCTTTGATTTGGCCAGAAAGCTGTTAATTTGGCCAAAAGCAAGATAGGATCGGAGCGGTCATGACGGCAGCCTGGTTCACCGGCACCATCTTGAGGAAGGGTTAGTCCTGTGAGGAAGGCAAGAAAAAAACATTCTGGCATTGTTTCTAGCTTAATCTTCATTGCCCTGCTTACAGAAACTTCCCGTCCAGTCATATGACCCCTTCCAGCCATGCCCACAAGCCACGCCCACATAACTGGTAGTAAAACAATTGAATTCCACCACTGAGCCACACTGACTGAAAGGCACACAGACAAAAGCGTGTACACATGCACAAATGCATGCACTGGACTAGTTTGACAGATTGTGATCCACAGTCTACAGTAAAAAGGTATATTCATGGGAATACAGTAATAATAATAATGTCCTGATTAAGCGAACATTTGAAATAAAACAAATTAATAATTAATTGCCTGGGGAAGAAAAATATGTTTCCCAGTTCCCCAAAATCTAGAAGATATATAGAGTTCAAGAGCTGCATGTAGCTCACTGAGCTATCTTTTGCAACCTGCCAGTGGTTTTTTTTTTTTTAAAAATATCAATACATTTACCACTGCCGTTCCTCTATAAAAAGACATACTCCCGGGTACCTCCAACACCTCCAGACCTTACCAAAGTTACCATCTCTGTTGTTGCTGCTACTCTGCTAGCTGCTAAACATCTGATCAGTATACCATGTATTCCTTTGGGACCTACAATTATTTTTAATATCCTCAACGGACAATGTTGAGACAATTCCTTAGAAAGTGCCTTGCACATCCTGGCAGGTTCACAGAGCAATGCTGTTTTCTGCATGACAGATAGATGAGCCTCAGATAGTGGGATATTTTCAACAGGGGCCTCTCCAAGTGATTTGAGTGAGTGGGCCTTACAAGATAGGCAGTCCCACAGGGAAATCAAGCTCCAATCTGTTAGAGGATGTACAAGGCAGCACTTTCACCTTGAATGATGTCTGAATGAAAATCTTTCAGTCACATCCATGAACACCAACTGGCAGTCAAAAGACATGACAAAAATTCTTTAATTTCACAGCAGATAGACAGATTGCAGTTGCCGGTAATAAAGAAGCAGTGCCAAACCGTGAAACTGTTCCTTCTGAGAAAGCACAGTGCATCCAGGTCAGAGGTGAAATTCAGCAGGTTCTAGCAAACCGGCAGTAAATTTTCTAAGCAGTTGGGAGAACCAGTTGTTAGAAGAAATCTCCTTTTGTTTTTTTTTCCACTTTACAGGGGAGGAAAAAAAAACATTCTGGTGTTGTTTCTAGCCTAATTTTTATTGCCCTGCTTACAGAAACTGCCCACCCAGTCACATGACCCCCCCAGCCACGCCCACAGAACCGGTAGTAAAAAAAATTGAATTCCACCACTAATCCAGGTGAACCTTCACCCGAATCCTTGAGTCCAACTTTTTTCTAGCCAGATCTAGGGATCGCTTTGAGAAGGGACCTGAAAATACTACAGAGTATTGGCAGCTCCATATATTAAAAGGTAATGAAGTAATTGCTCTGTGATGAATATGAACAGCAGTGGTTGGGGATCTAGATCATCCCCTGAAACATCTGCTTTATTGTACCCAGTTGTATGTCTGACCTTGGTTTAGCTTTGTAGAGAAAAGATTTCCTGTTAAAGAATGCTGACATTTCAGCATTGGAGAATAAATAGAAAAAGCCTCATCTGTATTATTTATACTGCAACAGAGCATAGGAAATAAATTGTATAAATTCCATTCAAACAGTATCTCATTGTTATTTTGCTTTAATGAGTAGCCTGAAAATAACTAACAGTTGGTAAAAGCTGTCCTACTGGATCATTTCCTGTGCTACATGAACTGTGATTTAAGCACTCATCATTTCAAGAAAATATTTTGTCTCTTTTTTACTTCTCTGCTCTTCTCCTGGTCTTCAGTCCCCCTCCCTCTTCTGCCTCATCAATGCATCAATTTCTAATGAGAGAAGTTTCACTATTTCCCTCTTTATGATCCTTCTCAATTTCTCTAATAATTGAACTCATGTTTCAATTTACTGTTTAGTCAAATTGGCAAATTGTTACAACCATGCTACTAGCATTGCCAAAGCCAGCACTGTTTTTGTCACATCTGTTGCACAGGAGTCTTTTGGGTGTTCTTATTTAGTTTTATTTTTTTTCCTCAAGCAAAAAATATTCCATATTTTTGCGGCATAGTTATTATCAGGATAGTTAACCTTTTCATACCAAATTACTTCTTGCAAGCTCACCCAGTCCTCCATTATCCTGCTTTCAGATCATGTTTAGTAACTAAATAAATAATTTTATTGAAACTCATGATTAGTATTGTTATGATAGTTAAAAACCTTACACAAAAACAAAAAAAAATCTGATAGAAAAGGTGGATTTTCAAATAGTTAAGAAAGTTAAATATTTTGGAATATTCTTAACAGCAAGATGTGCAATGATAAAAGAAGACTATTATATAAAGACAATTATATAAACAATTATATAAAGCTATAAGCAAAATTAGATTTAGAAAAATTGAAAAACCTACATTTATCAATGTTAGGAAGGATTGCTACGATAAAAAATGAATATCCTACCAAACTTCTCTTCCTGTTCCAAACAATACCTATAAAAATTGAAAAGAAATTCTTTGATGATCTGAACAAACTGGTGCTGAAATTTATTTAACAAGGAAAAAAAGTGAGAATAAAATTGAAAATGCTACAAGAATCCCAAGAAAATGGAGGGTTTGGACTGCCAGATTGATTTTTATATTATCAAGCATGTGTGATAACGTGGTTAAAAAATGGATAACCCTTAGACACAAGAGACTGTTAGGACATGATTTTCAATTAGAATGGCACTCCTTCTTATGGTATGAGAAAAATAAAATCCATATAGATACTTTCAAAATCACTATAAAAGAAACTCACTATTGTCAATATGGGGAAAAGTAAAACCTAAAATATACTTGAAAATTTCAAAATGGCTCTCAGCAATGGAAGCCTTTACATACCCAAATCTGGTAGAGTTTGAAAAAATTGTGACATGTAAAGATATCTAAGAAACTGAAGAGAAATTAAAATTGAAGCAAGAGCTTGAAGAATAGGACATTATGCTATCATAGTGGCCTCAATTGCAATTACAGTCTAGATACAATATAGATATGAAAAATATGGTTTTTATAAGGGACAAATGCCTTTGATAAGATACTGATGAATTCTGATGAAAAACTAATTAAGAAGGTATATAATAAATAAAAGACACAATGATACAATGGGGGGAACTTTGGTTATAACATAGAACTAAAGAAATGGCAAAATTTCTGGGAAAGGAAATATAGATTAACAATGTCAACATCTTATAAAGAAAATCTATATAAAATGTTTTATATATGGCATTTACCACCTGCTAGGTTAGCTAAAATGTTTAAAAATATATCTAGCAAATATTGGAAATGTAATCAAAAGCTGGGGACATTTTATCATATGTGGTGGACTTGTGCTAAAATGAAAAAAATGGGGCAAAGATATACAGGTGGCTAGAAAAGATGATAGAAATCATGTAAATTTTAAAGGTGAACTGGTTTTATTAGGTATAATATCAGAAAAATTAGATAAGGAAAATAGGTACTGGTATTTAATATTGCATGTAACAGCAGCAAGGATTATATTCACACAATATTGGAAAAATGAAGAAACACCACAAAATGAAAACTAAGAAGATACTAGACTGTGCAGAATTGGATAGATTGACATTGAAAATTAAGCAGAAAGAAGACACAAAATACTATCAAACATGGAATCTATTTTTTCCAGCTGTGTTCAGTGGTTGGAAAAAAGGGGTGGGAATTAAGAATATAATCAGAATTGTTAAGCAAATTAAATGCCAGACAACACAATGTTTATTAAGCACTAAGAAATGTAATTAATAAAAAAAAATCAATAAAATTAGGGGGGGAAAGACTTCCAAAAATTGCATCAATTCATCAATATAAACAGGTTCATTCTCCTTGCTGATTGCTCTTCTCCTCTTTCCTTCCATATTTCCCCACATTAAGCTTTCCATAATACATCCAAAGTATGATAGTTCAAGCCTGGTCATTTTTCCTTTGAATAGAGCTCCGGATTAATATATTCTATGATCCTGTTTTTTTTCTTCTGTTATCCATGATATTCTTGGGATAGCTGAGTTTTCTCAATCTTCTCCAAAACTGAAGTTCAAAGGCTTTGATATTCTTTTTGTCCTGCTTCTTCAAAAGTCCAATTTTCACTTTTATAGGGAAAACCATTGTCTGCATGATTCTGATCTGTGAAGTTATACACATCTGAATATATTTTCCAAGGTTTTCATTGGTACTCTGCCAAGTTCTAATCTATGGCATATTTCTGGAATGCTGGTTACTTGATAATTGATTTTGACTTCCATTATTTCCAGAACTTGCAGATCATAGTACAGGTTATTGACATTTTTTCCTCCAATTTTATTTGTTTGGACTTAGAGGCTGCCCAGGTCCACCACAACTCTAAGCGACTTACATTTTAAAAGTGAGAAACAATAAAATAAAGAGGAAAAAATAACATGTACGTTTAAGAAAAGAACAAATGAACCCAGCATATTGGGGGAGGGGGGGAGGAACAGCAGAAGCTCATCAACCATACTAAACCCAGGCCTGGAAACAAAGCCAGATTTTTCAAAGACCTTTTGAACAACTGCAGGTTGTTTGTTTGTTTGTTTGT
>JAEANM010014647.1:0-13919 GCA_017656035.1 Myanophis thanlyinensis
GTATGTATGTTTTGTTTTTTGTTTTTTTAAATAAAATTATTATGCAAAAGACAGATATGGTACAAGAAGTGTTTCATTGTAGCACCTTGAGGTTTCAGTAGAGAACCAAAAGGCAAACACTTTTTCTTCAGACATGCAATTGGATTCTTTAAACATATTTTAAATGAATTTATTCAATAATAAAACACTTAAAGCCTGACTATAGCACCGAAGATCTGATTGAGATATTTATAAACGGTCTTGTCTGGCCTCAAACCCGTTTTTATAGTTATGTAGCTCTGGATTATTTTCCTCAATGAACCAATAAGCAAGTATAGTGTTTCGAACTCCTTTGTTCAACTGGTGTTTTTTGTTTTGTTTTAAATCTAGTATTAGGACTCGGGCGGAGAACAGATCACGTTTTTAGTCACGTTTATGCAGAAATATGAAAATTCAAAAGGGTTTACAAAACAAACACCACCGTATGCTGGATAAGATCTGGTTAGTCACACTAGATTAGAATTATGACGGGGTGGGGGAGAAACTCTGAAAAAAGCAGCGGCAAGCTATTCTCTTGAAAACTAGATGGAGGACTCCATTGTAACCACCAGCAATACAAGCCTCCGCTCCTAAATTAGCAAACACCCGACGCTCCGGGGCAGAGAGTTCCGCTTTCGTCTTCCGTCAGCTCACTGCCTTTACGTCACTTCCCCCCCGCCTCCCCACGATTGGCTCCACGGAGCCGGATGCGAGGGCGGGCAATCCTTCCCCGTTGCCGCAGTGACAGGACCAGAGCGCTCTTGGAGCGGGGAAATGGCGGCGGCATCATCGTCGTCGCGTCGCTCGCAGCAGCATCATCACCACCACCCCGCTCACCCTCCAAGTCATCACTCGGTCCAGACGCCCGTCTCCCCGCCTCGCAGCCCCAACCTTTCTCCCACCGGAGCTTCCCCTCAGCAGCGGCCCACTCTGGCCGGACTCGAGGGCGAGGCCCCCGTCAACAGCGGCCGGGAAGGGACGGCGGGAACCGAGAGGCCTTTTTCTCCAGAGAGCGCCTGCGAAAGCTCCGGGCCTCCGCCGCCGCCGGGCTCCGGAGCCAGCAGCGCCGCCACTACCAGCAGCAGCAGCAGCTCCGGGTCTTCTTCCTCGTCCTCCTCTGCTGCCTCCAGCCCGGCTGCTCCCGACAGCCCCGACCCACCCCCTCCGCCGCTGCAGCCGCTGCCTCCGCCCGTGGGGAGCGGCGCTTTTCGGGAGCTGCTTGAGGCCTGCCGCAATGGGGACGTAACCCGGGTCAGGCGCTTGGTGGATGCTACCAACGTCAACGCCAAAGACATGGCCGGGCGGAAGTCCACCCCTTTGCACTTCGCGGCAGGTGAGGGTCCTGGCTGGGCGGGGGCTCAAAAGTATAGCGCCGGGCCCGCCGTTTGGTTGGGATGTTTTGCCACCGCTGAGGTGAAAACAACAACAACAGCCGCTCCCCATGCAAGGCCTTTAGGGCAGGGGTGGGCAACTGTGGCCCCTTTACGAGCTGTGGACTTCAAATCCCAGAATTCTTCAGCCAGCTATGTTGGGCTCAGGAATTCTGGGAATTGAAGTCCACCGGTTGTAAAGGGGCCACAGTTGCCCACCCCTGCTCTAGGGCGAATGGCCCCCTCTTGACCAAGAAAGAGGGTGGTAGTAAGTGAGCCATAATTGGCTTCAGGCTTTCCATCACCTGCATGGAGCAAGGAAGAGCCTTGCACAGGAGGCAGCAGAATGACTAGGTTTCCCTCATCTCTGCTTCTGTCTGAACTGCTTGAGGGTAAAGGAGGGTTTGCCCTGCTTGGACTGGCCTGCCTTCTTCGGCCGCTGGCCTTTTCATTGTTTCTGGGGATTCAGGAAAGAGATAAACAGATAAATCAGGGAAGGGGTGAAAGAATGTATCTCGAGGGAGCAACTGCTGTGCCTGTCTTTGCTTTCTGCTGGGAAAGATTGTGCTCTTAGAGCAAAGTAGGCTTGCACCTTGTATTAAATCATAAAATGGTTAATTGATCAGCTTTCCGCTTAGTCTATAGTCGGAATCCAGCAATTGTGTTAATATGGTGAATGAACCAAGAAAAAAGTATGAGGGTTTGGCTCAGAAGGGCTGCCTGGAGAATGCCTATTCTCTATATAACTTGGAATCATTCCTGGAGAGGTGAATGGTCCTGTATCCCTTATTATCACATTCATTTAAAGAGCACGGGAAGTAGAGTGTTTTAGGATTTTAATCCCAGTTTAGTAATAGATGTTACTAAGGCTCACTCCTCATATTCTGTTTTTCAGCCTATGGCTTTCATAAAATGTGCAGTAGTGTGAACATATAATTATGCAGAAGATGCATTGTCAGAATTTTTTATACGGTGTCTCAATAAAGACCATGTGGTATAGAGTTTCATGAACTAGACTTGCTAAAATTAATTGCATATGAAATTATTCCATTGAGTGGTCTATGTAGTATGAAGTAAGAGAAATACATTTGCTTGTGATTTCACATTCCAAGAAAGAAATGGCAAAAATAGTGGGAAAGCATGGAAAACTTGAAAGTGTGATTCTTGGAATAATTTTACAATTATTGTAAAAGAATGGTTGATTTGAAGAGCTAGCTCAAAGACTGGTTGATTATATAACTGGCATTTTTAGTTTTGTTATATAAAATGGGAGGAATAATATGCACAGAAATAATGGTTTTCTCTTTTCAAAAGCACTGTTTATAATTACAGCAAATGTTTTAAAGTTTCCAAAAGAGGGACTAAAAGAATAAATCAAATGCTTAAATCTGTTTAATAGACTTTTTTTCCCTCAAATTGCTATTTCCAGTATTCTCTTGGGAAGGCATGTCGGTCAGTATGAAACAAATATAGTCTTATATAACCACATTTGGTATATAACTGGAAAAAAATCCTCCCATTTATTTCTCTATTTGGACCAACAATATGGAAAACACATGTTTATGTTTGAATACAGATTATCCAAAACCAACTGTTCTCCCTTTACTGGTAAAATTCCACAACTTTTTAAAAAATTGTGCTGCTTTTCTGAGATGCATAAGGTAAAAATATTTCAAATTATTCCCATCATCTCCCTTCCTGTTATCTAAATATTCCAGCATTTTAAAGAAAAACCTTATGGTGTTTCTAATACTTGTTCCATCAGTGTAGTATAGTTTGCTCTGATAGGGTATCCTGAATATATAGGGGTGCATAGATGCATTAAAAGGGACGGTTTGATATAACGATTGTCTGAATAAAAACTGGGAGACTGAATTCTAGTGCTGCCTTAGGCACAAAGCCAGCTAAAAATCACTTTGCTCCAGTTTTAGGAAGGAGGCAATGGCACACCACTTCCAAAACACCTTTCTGAGAAAACTGCAGGGACCTGCAGGCAGTCATTAGGAGTCAAAAACTGACTTGAAGGCATAAACACATAATAAATGCATTGGAGATGATGCTGTCAGTTTGTATGTAATATCCCATCTGCAGTAATCTCTGTGAAATTCCACCCAATCTGCTTCAAATAGTTATAGGTTCTATAGTAGGGCTTGGTGTGTGAATTGTTTTCTGACACTAGTCGGGTGCTATTTTATTAAAAATTACTTTAGAGGAATAAATAATATTAGTTTCAGGAGTCCCATAACTTAGGTTAGATTCATAATAGCAAGCAGTAAAATGGTGTATTTGATTTTGATGTGTGAGATGGTCAGGGTGGATTTGATTTAAATCGAGTTGATTTGAATCATGATTTAAAGTAAAGTAAAAAGGCTTGATTTAAATCAACTCAATTTAAATCATAATTTTTAAAGAGCAACTGTCATCTCTGTCCCGCAGTGGCTCCTCCTCTGACCTGCTATTGTCTCACTGACAATCCCAATATTACAAAATATACAGCTTCATTCTACATAACTAAGCTCCATTTCATGCTGAATAAACTAAATTATTAATGTATCTTAAATAGAAAACTATCTTTAGATAGATTTCTACTCCAAAAGCATTTTATTAAAATAAATTTGATAAAAAATAAAAAATCCAATTAATTTTTTAAAAAATCCGATTATTTTTTAAAATCATTTTTATCTACCCTGGAATGTTGTGGAACATAGTTTGTTTTAGGATTACACTCCTAAATTCTAACCCATGATAACAGAACCTTTAATCTGCAGAGATGTAGGAATAAGTAGCTGAGGGAATAAAAGAAACCAGAAATTTGTTTATTTTAAGGAAACAATAATCATTTTATATTATTTTAATTTACATGAGTTATTAGAAAATCCAAACATTCACAAAGCACAGAAAATGTAACTTTTAGCATTCAAAATGAATCAAAAAATGTTTTTACTCCAATTCCAAATTGGAGTAAAAGTAGAATTGGACAATTATTTGTTATATCAATAAAGGCTTTTGGTTATAACATTTCTGTTTATTTTTGTATGTATGCTTTACTCCATGGTGCACTGTTATTTCTTTATGAATCAGAATAACGTGTATATGCACATTTCCCCAGTTTTTCCAAATAATCCATTTTGCTACTTAAGATCCAACCCCTTCCAATTGATCAAATGTCAAGAACGCCTGCTGCAACAACTTTTTTCAAAGTTGCTTTAATATTTCAGTGAAACATCTCTGATGGGACACTTAAATATACACAAACATTTATTTTATTTCAGTTTGTACTTGTCTTCCTGCTATTAATGTAGTCCTAGCAATTCACAGTCACAGTCAACAGTTGAAACTTAACTAATTTTTTTAAAAATATTCTGCTCAAAGAAATTGACAATAAAAGTTTTGCACTCCTTCCTTGAATGAAGTGTATTATTCCCTTCTTATTGCTGCAATGAAGATTTTTTCTGGTCAGTCAGGAAGCTTTAAGGATACTGTCCAAAATCCAAAGGAGTGAATTGATTTTTTTAAAAATTATAAGGTATTAAAAATGCTGTTTTAGAAGAAATATAAATATTTAAAATATAAATATTTTATGCAGCTATTGAAAATATTTGAAATTCCATGTCAGTTCACATAGAATTCATAAATCTTCACTCATCTGCAAAACTGATAGTTAATCAAGTCCATTCCACACCATTATCTTAAACATTAAATCCATAATGAAATGAACCAAATTCATGGAGAGTGTGAGGGACAATGAAAGAAGAGAGATAAAGGCTGATGCAGGTAGAAGAATCATCCTCTCCCCCCCCCCCCGCCTAAAAAGTTATCATACCAGTAGTGATTTTTGAATGTTATAGCATATAGGTGTTTGAGAATTGATTTTTGCTTAATCTTCTTAATTTTTATTGTCTCCTAAACTTAATTGCTCTGTGATGTGAGTTAGAGGTGATTTCTGGATACACTAGGAAGGCGCCATCAATCACAAAGTGGCAGAACTTTTACAGTTTTACTGGAGCTAATATTTCTAAACGTAATTGCCACTGAAGGCATTTTTTACATTACATGGGAAGGGAATAATTTTCTCTCTGGCTACAATTCCTCCTAAGAATCACCCTTAAGAGGGACACTTAAATCTTGAGGGAACATGGAGGGGGGAAATAATTGATTCTAATGGAAGGGCTGTGGCAAATAAATTCATGTCCTAAGTTCTAATAATGTGCTTCACAGGAGATATTAAAAATATAAAGTAAGGATGACAGAGTTAATTGAACTGGGTGTGCAACTCTTTCTAAGCCTATAGATCGAATAAGGGATACACTTCAAAAATTAGTGTGAGGAGCCAGGACAAAAACTAATTTAAAGTAATTAGATTTAATTAAGATAAATGTAGATAATGTGATTGTTCTAATAAAGTATTTAGTGATTTTTCCCTTCTATCATAAAAACTGTAGCTTGATAATAATTTTGAAAGTCTCTGGAGTTGGATATGTAAGCCTTTCAGGGGTCTTTGGGGTTGTGCATCTCTGCTCTATAATCTTGCTTGAGTGTTATAGAAATATTAATGTTGCTATTGAAATTTTGATGGAAGGGGTTGAATTCTGATGTGCATGATAATAATGATATGTAGCAAGTAGATTTAGATCTGTTTATTAGCTGGTTTGGATGTTATTAGTTGATGTGCACTTTAATATATAGCTATTTTTAAATAACTCTAGAAAGTTTCTGATCTGAATTAAAATAACAGGCCAATAAAGTAAATTAGATTATCTTCTATATTTTAACACTGTTTGCTGTGGGAAAGGATTTAGCAAGAAAAAGGTTAAACATATTTTTTGATTGGCATTTCTAAACTTTTTAAGAAACCAACTTTTACTACAGATTTACACATAATATCGAGCTGGACCTCAGGATGCATAATTTAACAAAATAGAGCTATACTATTTGCAGTGTATTAGCTACAGAGTAAATTATAAATGCAGTAAAATTTATTTTAGAGAGTTACACTCCTGTGTGCCATATACAGTGATAATATTTATGCATTCTATATTGCATTAACTCAACTTCTTTTCACTAGGTTTTGGAAGAAAGGATGTTGTGGAACACTTGTTACAAACAGGAGCTAATGTCCATGCTCGTGATGATGGTGGACTGATACCTCTTCACAATGCCTGTTCCTTTGGTCACGCTGAGGTAGTTAGCCTCTTGCTATGTCAAGGAGCAGAACCAAATGCTAGAGACAACTGGAACTATACCCCTCTGCATGAAGCTGCAATCAAAGGCAAGATAGATGTGTGTATTGGTAAGTGCATCTTCAAAACACCTTAATTTTTTTTTTATGTTAAAAATTGGTTTCAAAAATTTAAGCGAAAGCTCATTTAGGAAATCCATGGAGTAGTCTGTACAAACTGTCTAACTGCATTATATAGCTCATAATCCATGGTTCTTAACTGTGTGATACAAAAATATAAATAAAATGAAACTTAATCAGCCAAAACAATGAATACATTCAGCACTGCCAGATTCAGTTTAAATATAAAATGCAACCATATGTGGACTGAAAAATCTTGATATTTGATTCATAGAATATTTGGGAATAACGTACAACTTTTCTAAATGTAAGAGATAGCTGTCTACCCTACCATATGTATAATTTAAGAATATTTTCTGTAATGTTTTCAGCAGGTTTTATAGCTGTAATGATGAAGTACCTTCATCATAAGATATAAAGTAATGTGCATAGATAACGCTGTAAGAATATATTTGATTGCAATTTAACCTCTATATCATTTAGGCTTTGATATTAAACATAATTGTCCTTTCCTTTATTGATTATAAATTCTTCAGTTGACAGTTTTCTTCCAAAGTAACCAGAAACTTAAAGCTAAATCAAGTAGTAAGTACAGTAAGTAAGTTTAATTGTAATCACTGGTCATAAAATATAAAACATACCATAAAACACAATATAATGCAATAACAGTGGAATACTATTTGTATTATAACATGAAGTAATAAAAACAGAATTAGATGTAAAAAAGTTAAAAAGATAAATCTGAGGTTACAAATAAAAAGTTAAATATTTCTTTTTAAGTTTAAATTAGAGTGCAGCAAGTATCAATTTAGAAACATAACGGTATGAAAGTAGTTGAGTTGTTTGAGGCCTGAACCCTTGAGGTCATCTACTATCAATTGAATTAGGTAGAAAAAGATGATACTGCATCTCTGTAGTTTATAATGTTTTTTATTAATTATTGGATCCCTTCCTCCCTCCCTTCCTTGCATAATGTTCCTTTCTTCCATTTCCCCCCACAACATTGTGAGCTTGAATTGCAAGAGAGTAACTAGCCTTAAAGTCACACAGTGAATTTCCACTGAGGAAAGGTTGAGAGGGGGGGCTTGAGCCAAGTGCCAGTTCAGCAGCTTAGCAGTATACTACACCGCCTTTCATTTTTATTTGTTATATGTTGAACAATGAATGACAAAAGAAAAGGTGCAAAATAGATGCTGGCTAGTCCTACTCTTTTTTCATTTTTCAATCAACTTGTTATATTTAATGAGAGAACCTGATTCTCACCTTTCTCAGGCAAAAAATCAAGAGAGTGATCTGGGATCATAATCCCAGTGATCTGTGATATGTGAACTTTATGACACGTTGTGGGGTGCAAGGGGTCTTGGCCAGTATATGGGCATCCTGAAGTAGTATGTTGTTGACCTGAAAAACTTTTTGACAAGATTAGTTTTTAGAAAAAAGTGTGAGTGCATTTGTGTGTTAAAGGTTACACAAGTGGTATCTAGACTCAAGTTTCATTGAATTCTAGTATCTCTTATATAATAGTACGGGCAGTCTCCCGTTAATGACAGTAATTGGAATTTGGAACTCCAAGTGACACAATTGTAAAAAAACAACATGATGATGGCTGTTCCGGCAGTTCCAATCCTTAGGCAAAATCCCACGTGGATATTAGGCACAAATTTTACATAATCAACATTTGTAATTTCTTGCCAGCTTACCCATTGTCTTTGCTTATTGGAAGCTGGCAGGGAAGGCTGCAAATTATTACCATGGGACACTATAACAATTCTAATTGCAAACTGGTTGCCAAGCATCTGAATTGCAATCACATCTCTGTAGGGTTGTTGCAATGGCTGCAACTTTGAGGACTAACTATTGGTCTCCTTATTCAGACCTGTGATAACTTTAAATGGTCACTGAAAAGTTGCTGAACAAATGGTCATTAACTAAGGACTATCTATAGAAGCAGTTTCAGTGTTCTACCTGTCTCCAGGTAGGAAAGATTCCAATTACTTAATTTTCAGAGAATATATTCATGCATTAATTACTTTGAATGAGTGTTATCTCATTTTACTTTGTCTTTTAGAACAAAGATTTTGTATTCGTTAAATTGTTAATTTTACTATGAAGATCAAGAATAGATAAAAATTATACTTCTCAATTATCTGTATTATTAAAAGAAAATAGCTCAGGCTTCTTGTTTTTAAAAACATATGAGTATTTGGTAAAGTAACATAAAGTAACATAGATAACTGCAACTTATTTGCAGAAAGTATAGCTAATAATTGAAATTAAGCTCCTAAATTAAGCATTATTAGTGTTTCAACACTACAAAATATGATTATCTATTACTATCACATATCTTTTTGCAATAAAAGATAGCAAGTTTCAATATTTAAGGATAATTATTGTTAATATTGTGTTAGCAAAGTGACAGATGACTGCACCTTCATGATGCTTGGTATATTTTAGAAGAATCAATGTAACATAATCTGCTTACTCAGAAAACTTATTAGCAAATTATATGTGAATATTTTCTAGACAGTGAATGTGTTCATGGCAAAATACTTTTTGAAACTTTTACACCAAATGTCAGTTAAAGGAGATAGAGAATGTGCTTTGTGCATTCATGTCATTTCTGTATTGGCTATAATTAGTTTAGAGAAGTTAGTAGATTTATGGGTCTAAATTGTCATGTGATATAAGGAGGGATGTTCATCCTTGAGGAAAAACCAATCAAGGTTGAATAGTCTATTAAACAAAAGCAGCTTTCTGGATTATGATCTTTGTTGAAAAAATTGGCAGCATGATCAGTGTATATGTTTATTGGCAGTTGCATTTATTCTATATGCCAAATGTTTGAGAATTATTATTATTTCTTTATTCAGTACTGCTGCAACATGGAGCTGATCCAAATATTCGGAATACAGATGGAAAATCAGCTTTAGATCTTGCAGATCCTTCTGCAAAAGCTGTACTTACTGGTGAGTGCATATGATTGTTAAGACACATATAATTAGCCTTTTAAAGTTCTATCTAGATTTTCTGGGATAAAAACAGAACACTGTATGTGTTGATTTATTGCTATTAAGGGATCAAAATCTACTTTGCTTATTTATGCATATGATAGCACTTGGAACTTGTAATTTAATGATTTTGGTCAAAGTTTACATAACTATAAGTACTCTTAAGAAATCTGCAAAGGTTTAGAATGGAAATGGCACCAAATTGTACAGAAGTGACATTAATTGCATGTGCGGATTCTTTGTGGTGTGAGTACAACCCTCCTTATGTTGCATTATCTCTTAGTGGCTTTCCATATTACTATTTCCTTCTGGACTTTCACCAATGGTTAGGAGTGGGAGGCTGTGAGTGTTGCTTCTTAGAGTGTTGGTTCCAATTGGTGATAATAAGCAAAAAGTCAATTTCATTACTCCTTAATTGGGGGGTGCCACCTTTCTTTTCTTCAAGAAGCTCTCAAAAAATTTCATGAAGCCTTGGGTGAGGCCATCTTTCAACACAGGTTCTAATGTCACCAATATATTGATGATACTTTATTTCCCATATTGACTTGGGCCAAGCATGTAATACTGTGTTTCTCCAAAAAGATGCCCCATCTTGAAAAGAAGCCCTACCACATTTTTGAATGCATGCAATAAAATTAAGCACCATCTACAAAATTACCTAATTAAGATCTCACCCACCCAGGGTGCAGGGGCTGGGGCAAGGCACATAGGAAAAAAATAAGCTAGGGTGGGGATGGTGGGGTGGAGCTGCCCTATTTACCAGGCCTCACACACCCTGACACCTGTCTCACCTTCTGTGGCCGCTTTTTCTGCGGGCACTTGCCACCACTAGTATGCATTGCCCTGGCCTCCATTTCACCTTCAGATACTTTCTGGAAAGTCTGTCTTCAGCCAATAATAGAGCTTTGGGGTGATATGTATGGCGGGAGGGTGGCAAGCGGCCGCAAAAGAAGACTCACACGCATCACCCCGGTCTCTGTTTTGCATTGAGATACCTTCCAGAAAGCACTCTGCAGCTTCTGGTATCGCCTGCACAGGGCTTTCCAGAAAGTAAGTTACTTGTTTATCATTAAGATTTTAAGTCTTAAGATCATTAAGTCCATTAATCCATTAACCCAATCCATTAAGCCACCTGGGGTGGTGGCTGGGATAAAGTTAGGAAAGGGATTTTTTTTTTGTTTTTTTGTTTGCAAAAGGTCTTTGTTGCTGTGCTGGGCCACATGGGACGGGACAAAAATAAAAAGTCAAAAAAACGGTTGTGTACTTCCGGAAGCATGGGGCCGTTCGCTCACACACACTTCATCCACAGAAGAAGTGGCCCAGTGGCCAGGCTTGCCGGAACGGATGACTGCAGACTTTTTCGGTTGGATGGCTATCGGTAGCTGGAGTGACAGTTCCAGTTAGCAAGACGTAGGTCGCATCCCTCATTCTTTTTTGCCACGAAAGAAGTGGCCCCGTGGCGAGGCGTGTTGGGTAAATGGCCCGCTCTTTTCAGCTGCGAAAGAAGTGGCCCGATGACCAGGTGAGGCACGTGGGGGGAAAATTAAGACGCCCCTACAAAAGAAGCCCTAGCTGTTTTTTCGGGGGGGGGGGTTCAAAAGAAAATAAGACACAGTCGTATTTTCGAAGAAACACAGTACCATTGAAGTGCTGTATTGGTATCTACTGGCTGACAGAGTCTGAATACAGAGAAAGCGGGTTATATTTGGGTTTGGAAGCTGTCCAATTCCAGAGAATCATCAGCTTTACTACTGGGTGAAATCACATTCTTCCTTATGGAACTGACTTGTAAAAGGGATCCTTCTGGTCTTTTAGCTTCTGCTGGTTGAGTAGGTTGAGTAGATTACAGTTATGTTGAAGAAAACTTTGTACAATTACATTTATTGCAATTCCACTGATTGGCTCTAATCATAATCATGCCTCATTTACTGTTTCACTGACTATACTATTACACTGCACTCTACATTGGGCAGGCTTGTAAAGTAATGAGAAGCTGTAGTTGGTCTATGAATACAGTGCCATCAGGGCTTCCACAAGACGAAGTGCGAATGAAAGAGGGCTTTGCAAAAAGTGGGGCTGACAACCATGGTGAAGAACAAAGAACTAGCGAGTAGACTGATTCTCCTCCGACAAGTAGAGGATAGAGTACCCACATGCAAGACAGCAGTCCCTGGCCAATTTGGAGCACTGGGAGATGAATAGCCAAGGTCAGTGCCTTTGAAAGAACACTAAGAATTTAGCAATTACGTTTGGAAATTGCTTGTTGACTACTTTTAAGCTATTGGAAACCTTCAGATCAACAAATGTGAAAAATCCAGATGAGATTGCCATCGATTCTTAATGAAAGAAAAATTTAATCATAAGCTTAAGTGTTTTAAAAAATTGAAATTAACAGCAAAGCTAAATAAAACAATGATCCTTGAAAGTTATAAACTGATTAATTTTAAGTAACTTTAAAAATTGGACACTAGAGAGAAAAATATTTTTATTAGGGGAGAAAAATATACAGGCCTGATTGACAGATAATTAACTAGGGCATATTAAATGATGCAAAACATAACAATGAAAGTACTGAAGGATACTTTTGAAAAACAGAATCAGAAGTTAGTATCAACAGTGTTAATAGCAGTACTTGCTTCTATAGATAGACTATGTCCAAAAGATGTTATGGAAAAAATAGCAGATGAAAAACAAGTTTTATTTGAAATGATAGAGATGGCATTGAAAATGGATCTATAAATGACAGGCTATGAACTTAACATGGAAATAATGTCTCACTGGACATAACAAAAGACACTGGTTGATGTTACAAAAATGAAAATGAAAATCCAAATAATGAACAAAGAGAGTGACCTGAATAATTTTTATATTGGATTCACCAAAAAGGATTGTTAAAGTTTTGAGAAGAGGCAAAGAATAAATGAAAAGAAATCATATTCTATTTGATTGGATTAAAGATTAAGACTGTTTAAAAAGAAAATAAAGTTGCGTTATTTGATCAAGGTTAAAATAAAATATGTTATTATTTCTGATAAACCTTAATTAACTTTTTGCTGTTACCAAGACTGAAAAGATCATGCTTTGTGGATTTGTCTATAGATAAGAGATGGAATAGGGATGAAGAGGTCATCCATTGTAAACTAAGAGAGAACGAGGAGTTACTAAAATTATTTACAATTGTACTGAAGGTTGAAGGTCACCTTTTTTCTTCTTGTTATTATATTCTTCTTTCCATTTTCTGGTTTTTGCTTTTGTACCTTTCACTGCCTTTTTATTCTTTTAATTTTAGATGTTACTATTGTAATTAACATTGTTAACAATATTATCTAAAAAATATATTGTCTTCCATAGTTAAGGTCACTTTCATATGAAGAATGGTTGCACGAATCGGGTATGTCCAGTTGAGTGAAAAGAAGGAGTAGGTAGGGGTGACAGAAATGAACCTATATTCTAAAGGGCTACACAGCAGAGGAGGGGGTTTAACCTACTCTCCAAAGCACCAGAAGGTAGGACAAGAAGCAATGGCGAACCAAGGAGAGAAGCAATCTAGAACAAAGGAGAAATTTCTTGACAGTTAATCAGGAACGACTTGCTTCCAGAAGTTGTGGATGTTCCAACACTGGAAACGTTTAAGAAGAAACTGGGCAACCATTTGTCTGAAATAATATAGAGTCTCTTGCTTGAGCATGGGGTTGGACTAGAAGACCTCCAAGGTCCCTCCCAACTCGGTTATTCTCCCTTTGTTCACATAATAGCATCATTTTGAGAGTTAGAATCCTTGGTTTTCTCTAGGCTTGGTTGTTTTCTTGCAGAAATTTTATTACCTAATTAAGTAATATCTTCAGTATTGGAAGAGCTTTGCTCAGTATTTTTGTTTATTTCTATTTTTTACAAATAACTCAAGGCGGTGAACATATCCAACATACCTTCTTTCCTCCTAGTTTTATTCAGTAGCTTTCCCTTTCAGTGTTAGTGGGCAACTCTTTATGGTTCAGGATTTGGATTTTTGCAATAGGCCTATCCGCATAATATAATCAAGTAGGGTGGGCTTGCTCACCATCTTACTTTCTTACTTTCTTTGCTCATCAATGACCTATTTACTGCCCTTTTCAAGGATCAGAGAGATAAGTTTTCTTAATTGCTTCCCCCTTTGAAGTCAGCCCTTCAGCTGACTTCAGACCAGATTAGGAAACTAAAATTATGAATGCTAATACTACATTCATT
>JAEANM010014648.1:0-13918 GCA_017656035.1 Myanophis thanlyinensis
CTATCCTATCCTATCCTATCCTATCCTATCCTATCCTATCCTATCCTATCCTATCCTTGTTCTATTATTCTTACTCTACTCTACTCTACCTCTGTTCTATTCTGTTCTGTTCTGTTTTGTGTTCTGCTCCTTTCTTAACTCTGGCCATCAATCCACTATACTTCTCACTCTGCAACCCTTTTGCACCCACAAGAAAATCAATGGGAAGATTTTAGAAGGAAAAAGAGAAGGCAGATTTTCAAGACCCTGCAATGCATCGGGGAGTGGAAGATATAGCAGAGAGTAAGATCTGCTGATCAGACTTAGCCTGGACGTTGAAGGGCTAGAACAGTGTCTAACTGAGGGGGGGGGGTGGAAACTCTATAGAAAGCTCCCTATGATTAACCAGGTTTCTAAGTGTTGAAAAAAAAATATCTTGTTCAATTTGTTTTCCTTCTTCCGTGCCTTCAGCCCCAAAGGAAAACAAAAACAACTGAAGATGCAGCCTAAAACAAACTTGAATACCTCACTGCCTTTAACTAGGACTAATTCTTCAGTTTCATCTCACGGTAAGTAAGATTAGTTGGTGCATATCTTCAATCAGTCAATCAATTCGTACCTCTTTGGCAAGGGACTCTGGTGGGCAAACCATCTTAATAACTTAAAAACCTGTTTCAAGCGGCTGTGCCATAAACTTTTACTCCAGCAAGCTGCATTCAATCCAGGTGAGTAAATATCATCTCATTTTCAAGGATTCTCTGTGTTACCCTAGAATTGATAATTGGAGTCAGTAGGTTTGGGGTCAATAGGCTTCAGTGTGGCCATAAAGGCCCCTCTACGTGGGGCTCCCCTTGAAGAGCCTCCGGAGGCTGCAGTTAGTACAGAATGCGGCCATGCAGGTGATTGTGGGAGCTCCTTGGAGCTCCCATATTACACCTATCCTGTGCGAGCTGCACTGGCTTCCTGTGGCCTTTCGGGTTCGATTCAAGTTGTTGGTGATTACCTTTAAAGCGCTCCATGGCTTAGGATCCGGGTACTTACGGGACCGCCTGTTGCCACCGTCAACCTCCAGCCGGCCGGTGCGTTCCCACAGGGCGGGCTTCCTTGGGGTTCCAATGTCGGGACAATGTAGTCTGACAGCCCCGAGGGTACAAGCCTTCTCTGTGGCTGCACCCTCCCTATGGAACGAATTGCCCCCTGAGATTCGGACCATTGTAGACATGCGGACCTTCCGGCGCGCATTGAAAACCCAGTTATTTCAGCAAGGTGGTTTGGCCAATACTTAGCGGGGTCTTAAATTTGTTCTTAAAATTTTATATGACTTATTTAAATTTTAAATTTATTATAATGTGGCCTGGATTTAATTTTTCTTAAACTGTTTTTAACTTTTCTATGTATTTCTTTTTAAATGGCTGTGCACCGCCCCGAGTCCCTAGGGAGGGGGGCGGTATACAAATGTATGAAAATAAAATAAATAAATAAATAAAGTACCTCCCCCAGGGACCATTAATTTTAATAGGCATTTTTTTTTTACCTACTAACTCAGCAAAAAAAGCATGAAATATAAAACTGGTTGTAAAACTGACCCACCCACCGTGTAGTCACGTGACTATAGGGAGACAACACAACCCTTTATAATGACCAGGGATGTTTTGAAAGGGCCGTAAAACTCTCATTCTGTGACCATTGTAAGAATGAGTGGTTGTAAAACAACTGATCATTAAACAAGGACTAACTGTAATTAGAGGAAAGTCACCAAATCAATAATCTGTTGCAGGCTGATGTTAAGCATCAGAGAGTTTGCTGCCTTGAACAGTGTAGAGTGGCCCCTGCAAATGGCTTTAACTTCCGGGGGTGGGGGAAGTTTCTCACTTTCTACCCTTTCTCTGTAGGATTTAGGCTGAAGCTTCGTTTTTATTTGATATTTTTCCCCAAACTGCTCCATTGCAGTGCATCTGCTTAATAGCAATAGCCTTCTATACCGCTTCACAGTTGCTTTACAGACCTTTCTAAGCAGTTTACAGAGTCAGCCTATTCCCCTCCCGCCCAACAATCTGGGTCTTTATTTTACCAACCTCGGAAGGATGGAAGGCTGAGTCAACCTTCAGCCGGTCAGGATCGAACTGCTGGCAATGGGCAGAGTAAGCCTGCAATACCCCATTGTAACCACTGTGCCACCATGGCTTAAATAGCAATAGCACTCAGACTTGTTGCCCCCTCCCACAACAATCTGGGTCCTCCTTTTACTGACTTCGGAAGGATGGAAGGCTGAGTCAACCTTGAGCCGGTCAGGATCGAACTGCTGGCAGCCGGCAGTCAGCAGCAGTAGCCTGCAGTACTGCATTCTAACCACTGCGCCACCACGGCTCTTTAAGTTTCAGATACAGAGGAAGCTCCCGGTTCAGCTACTGCTGAAGAGATGGAAAGACACCCCTCCTCCTCATCCGGCTCCAACAGCAGCCAGAACCGTAGCGGAAACGATGTCGAAGCAGGGAAAAATAAGCCGGTTAGAAACAAATCCACACCAGTGAAACAAGGTAAGAAACCGGGAGAAATCAAAACTTGTCCCTTCCTTTCTCCTCCCCACTCCCTCCCCCCAATATAAATGGATTTTCCTTTTGTTGATTGACCTTTCCACGTAAATTCTTATGAATCGCTGCCTCTCAGCTGTAGCAACCTTAAGAGGGGTGGACTTCAACTCCGAGAACTCTCCAAGCAACATGCTTTTTAAGTTCTGCGCACTGCTGGCTGGGGAATTCTGGCGGCTGAAGTTCACACAGCTTGTAAGCTGCCAAAGTTGAGAAACACTACCCTAAATTAGAAGCAAATCGGGAGTGGGGGGTTATTTCCGTCTCTTCTTTGTTTCTTTCTGCTTTAATAACACAGTAGCCCTCCGGGGGACTCAAGTTCTTTCTGGGAGTAGAGAAGATCAAAATTAGCAGGGGATTTTTCCCTCTTCGATCAGCACCGAAGCAGCCCCAAGAATATGAATCTAGCAGTGGCATGCTACACATTGATGCTAAGCATGCGAGATGGCCTGCGACGGTTGTATCACTTTGCGTGCCTACAAAAATGCAGCATATTCTACTCTTGCAGAGATATTCTGGGTTGGTTTTTCTCTATCCCAATATACATTGCGGGAGGATCTATTCAGACAACGTGCCAGTTACTTACGGGTTAGCGAACTTTAGTACGTAAAATTTGTCCTCATAGTTTGGGAGGGGGGGTTCTTTACCAATGTGCCACTGATGATCACTCGCTGTTGATAATTCACATGTGCGTCAATTTGGATCTCTCTAGATCAGCCTTCCGAAAAGCCTCTGACGAACGGGGACGGGAAGGAATCTCGAACGGGAGTCAAGAGAAAGATTTCCAGTGCCTCCGAAGAAGAAGAGGAGGAGGAGGAGGAGGGCGTCCAAGAGAAGAGAGAACCAAAAGACAAACCTGGTTTGTCCTCTGAAAGCGGAGACTCCCATTCGGGCTCCAGTTCCGAAAGCAGAGCGGGCTCCGATTCAGATTCGGAATCCAGCTCCAGGACAGATCAAGACTACATCGACGGAGACCATGACTACAGCAAATCCGTGCAAGCAAAACCGAAAAGAAAACTCCGGAGAAACCTCTCCGGCAGGAGGAGGAAAAACTGGCAAGGCCGGGGGACTGGAAGGCGAGGGCGCTGGGGCCGGTGGGGGAGGTGGAACCGAGGGGGCCGAGGCAGCCGTGGAGGAAGAGGATGCAGCCAGGGACGAAGAGGAGGCAGAGGAGGAAGGAGAGGCAGAGGCCGAGGAGCCTCGCGGGCCAAGCGCCCCCGCATGGCCGAGGACGAGTTCGAGAACCTTTTCGGTGGACGCTTCAACGAGAACGCCTTTGGCGGGCGGTTCAGCCGGCCCCCTCGGATCAAAACCAGGAACGAAGGCCGGCGGACCGTTTTGTACAATGACGATTCGGACAACGACACTTTTGTGCACACCGAGGATCCCCTGAACCTTGGCACTTCCAGGTCGGGCAGGGTACGGAAAATGACCGAGAAAGCCAGGGTTAGCCATCTCATGGGATGGAATTATTGACCCGACACGGTGGCGGCGATGGCGGTGGCAGTGATGGTGTGGTAGTGGCGGTGTGGGCAGGGGGAGGAGAGACCTGAACAGTGAACCGGTAGGATTTCCAAGGCTTTGTACTACAGGGATCTTAATGCCAGAAAATCTGCTAAGCAAATCGTGGGGGGGGGAGGAATCCGCTGATTTCCCACCCCCTCACCTCCCCATGGTGCTTTCCGTATTGGTTTTCACATATTTGAAGACTTGACTTCGGCTTGCTGGCCGACGCGGGCTACAGAAGTCTCCTTTGCACATCCTATTACCGAATTGCAGAAATGCTTTTTTTTTGTTTTGTTTTTTTTAATCACACTAAACTTTGAGTTGGTCACAGGACTGGCGGGAGATAAATTTGTGCTTGCGATGTCTCTACTTGTTGCTTTTCTCCTCCTTCTCCTTCTTCCTCTTTTTGTGTGTGTGTGTGTGTGTGCATTCTAGAAGCAGCACCTTCTTAACCAAGTTTTTTTAAAAAACAAAACAAAAAACCATCATCTGCCATGAACTTCCTTACTTCTCATAATAACTTTTTGCACAATACACAGATCCTAAAAGGCAGCTATAAAATGTTTACAGTTTCTCTGTTATATGCGCGGGATCCAGATTACTTTCGATCTCCCCTCCCTTTCCCTCCCTCCGCCCCCAGCCAAATATTCTCATGAATTTGTGATGGATACTGAAATATGCCCCCCGTACAGATGTCCTGATATGCTTTGTTCCCTTCCCTTCCTCCTGCCCCCTCCTCCCATTGGTTTTAATGTTTAATTTATGTTTTAAAAGGGAGAGGGTGGGTGGATGGTGCCTTGTATATAATGTAGCAAATCGAAGATGTGAGATGTCTACATTAATTATTATTATATTAATAATTAACCTACATTAATGTCATGACGAACAACATACTTGAGAACTAGGATTATCTAAGATACACCAGGTGCCAATCGCAAAAAATACCCTCGCATTTGTTTTCCATTTATTTCCCCCCCCTCCCCCCGCTGCCCCTTGTATTTTTGTAGCATCCATGGAGATGGTCTCCAGGTCTTAACATCCTTATGGAATGGTTTCCTCATCCAGATGTTTTCTTTTAGTAGCTTTTTTACCTCCGGATGTCTCCGCTTAGTTGTGTTTCCTTCTTCAATAATGACATTGGGATAGACGATGTGGCAGGAACAAAACCACTCGAGAAACTGCAGAGTAATTTTCATGAGTCTCCAGTCTGACAATCAGACCATCAGATGTTTCTCGCAGACTTTGTTGGGTGGGGATGGACCTCCCTGGGTGTGCATGCATCTCCGCGGTGCAGCTGTTGCATTATCATCATCATCATCATCATATTTTTATTTGTTTCTTAAAACGTTAACTCTTCCATTTATAGACGTTGAGGTATATCCTTTTGCTGGCTTGCTTAATATGTACATGCTATTGTATATCTTTTCTTTTTTTTCTTTTTGGCTTTTCCTTTAATGTTTTAAGTCATGAAAGCCGACGATGCTTCCAGAAAAGAATTTAGGATCCTTACCCAAAGATAACGCAACATAGAAACTTCCTCTAGTTTCTCTTATTTGCTTCAATGAAGGAGCCGATTGAATCGCTCTACTATCCTTTCGTCGGGCGTGCTATACATTTTTTTTCTCTCATTGGCATAGAGGCGGAGAAAGTTCACAAAGAACGGCTCGTCTAATATGAATTTTGGCTCTCTGGGGATTTTTGGAGCGGAAATAATTACGTACTGCTTAATTCTGAACAAAAATAAAAAGGCTTGCAGGGGGCCCTTGTAGCGGCATTTCAAAGTAAATTCAATTTCTGTCACCCACTGAGAGAGAGAGAAATGTTTCATTTCCCCTTACTGTCATAGCGTGTGAAAAGTTCCTAAAATATATTTGTGTTTTCTTTTTCCGAGATGGACAAGGTGCATCTATCGAATTCCCAATAGCGATCCTTCTATAGGAGGAAGAAGGAGGTATTTGCTTCTCGTTTTGTGATCAGGTGCTTTCTCGGAGGGGCATGGGGATGGGAGTGGTTGGCCTGGCACCAATCATTAGTGTTGATTGATCTTCACTAGGCTCTATAATAATGTAATAAAAAGTCTGCATACAAATGCAACATAAATCTTCCGTAACACAATATATATATATACAGTATATATATACTTCAATACTTGGGTTTGGGGCAATTCGAAATTGATTCGGAGAAAGTGCTTTGGAACTCATGGGTGCATAGCATCCCTTACTCTTCTTTAAATGACCCTGAAGGAAGACACTTAAGTATTTTAGAGCTGCTTTCGTGAACTGACTCCTTAAAGCACTCACAAATGTCCCTGGCTGCTTTAGGCACTAGTAGGGAGGTGCTGTGTTCCTGCAAGGGCCGAAACATTTATTTAAAATCACATCAAACCACGGACGGACCTCACACATGTACACAAATCCGTGTTGTATTTTAGATAACAGGGAAGGCACTGACCAAATTGCTGTGGTGTATTAAAAGTTTAAAAAGTGACAGGTGACAAATAAAGCATTGAGAACCATCTCAAGAGCCAGTTTTAATTAAACAGTGGCTGCAGTTCCATCAGTGTGCAGTTTGGAAGGAATTGATCATCTGCTAATGTGTATCTGCTCCGTTTATTCGAAGTGAAGAATGTTCTTTATCTCAAGGACATCCTTTTGCATGAGGAATAACTCAGGATGTGGTTCTTACATAGAGGGCAAGTGCATATATTTCAAAGAAATCTCTTAATTTTTTTTCCTCTTTAGTATGTTAATGATTATATCAAACAGACATAATCCCCGTAGTTGTATAATTACTGCAGGGCAAATAAAAGTTATTCCAAATAACTTAAAGTTGTATCTAACAGTAGATGTTGTACACTGGTGGTTCAAATTCTTCCTGAATCGTGCTGGTATTGAGTATTTTTCTGGATTTTTCTGTGATACGAGAAATCGGTTTAATTCTTCCATAAAACATCTAGGTATAGATTTAGGCAAGTTACGCTCTTTGTTTAGATGTAGCTCCTTGAAGTTTTGTAGGTGGCAGTAAAAAGGAATAGTTTATTGGGAACTAAGTATTATTGGATCCGTGTTAGGACGATGCAGTGCCTCTTCAAACAATTTGGAAAAGCTACTTTGGAGCAGCTAAAAACACGAACATAACATTTATTAACAACTTTTTAAAGCAGCCACAACTTTTTCTTGAGAGGACATGAACATCTTCTGCAGCTACCCATGACCAAGGCATTCCTGCTCTAAAAGAGATGTTGCCAGGTTCATTGTTTTCACTTCTAAGCCCCTTTTGGGAATTAAATCTAGAGAATCACCCATGACTGAAGCATGTGGAAAGAAAAATGTTATTTTCTCCTGTTCTGTTGTAGATACAGGAATGGGATAGAGAAATAAAGGGACAATATAGCATGTTTTATTTGGTTCCAAGTTCCGACTAATCCAATATGGCCACCGGATGGATTCCAACTGGAGTTAGTTGGCATACCCAACGTAATTAAGGAGCAAAGAGGACTATTTTAATTTACTCCTTGTCTGCAAGTAACCATGTCAGGAAGAAGGGTAGTAGTAACTATTTTAGCAGGGAATTTTCAGCGAGTTCTTTCTCTTGCTATTTCTTCTGGTTACTCGGGAGATTCAGAGTCAGAAAAGTTAGATCAAAATAAGGCATTTCAAACAACTATTAATTGGGCAACTGTAGTTCTTGTCTGGATTTTACCTCTTGGTTTCATCTCTGTCGCAGTCTCTTCGTAAGATCTTTGGTGATCTAGTAATTTCAGTCTTTTTAGGCTGTAATTGATATTCCTCAAATTCTTCTTCTCTAAGAGATTGTTCTGGCTTTGTTCCATTCTCTGCTGATTTTTGGCCTCTTCTCAACCTGCGTCTCCTTGCTCTTTGGATTAATAAGTGATATTTCCAGTAACTTCAATGCGTCCATTAGGTACTAATAATTTAGTAACGGTGAATGCCATACGATGTTCAACAACAACAATCTAAAGCAGGAGTATTATTCAACCTTGGCATCTTTAAGACTCATGAACTTCAGTGTCCAGAATTCTGTGAGTTGAAGTCGACAGGTCTTAAAGCTGCCAAAGGTTGGGCATCCCTGATCCAAAGTGAAAGTTTGCTCTGGGAATTGTGCATTAGGTAGCCAGTCAATATTTGGGCAAAGCAGATTTAAGCGATTCTGTAAGTGGAGACTGGGAGCTTTCATCTACTTGTTACAAGGGAATTATAATTCAGTTTTTTTTATATGATTTGCCTGTCATACGAAGGGTTATTTTACTTGATGCATGCCATTTTCTAATGTTTTGAGGCCTTGAACTGCAACTTGGCATGTGCATTTTAGAAGTTATCTTCATTAGGGAGAACGGTGATTAGTGTCTTGAGCAAAAGAGAAAAAAAAACCCCAGCATGAATGAATGAATGAATGAATGAATATATATTCATGAATATATATTCATTCATAAAGAGATTTGATTATTGCCTACGTGCTTTAAAGCAAGAGATACGTTTATATACATGCTTTCTGTGATTACATGAAATCTTGTGCTACTCTCAAGAGCAATAACAGAGATGCTTCCAACGTGCATAATGTTTCTTTGAACTTGTGGAGGTTGGGAGAGCAACTTTGAAATGGGTGATTTCTCTGGTTCTTTTTTGTCAAGAAACAAAGGGCTTGTGGGTTGTGTGTGTGTGTGTGTATGCTAATTAACAATAAGGATGGGCCTCATCTCAAATTCACGAGCCCCACCATCTAATAAGGATGATCTTTACAAAAGCCAGAATCCCTATAGAAATATAAATGAATGTTTAGGCAACCGGACCCTAAGAGTTAAGGGTGGAGATGTGATCTTTTGAAATTTTGGTTACTAATTTCTAGATGCTGTTTGAGCCTTCTTGCCCAAGTAGAATAAGATGGTTCCTTCTTACATCCTAAATTTTTAAATAGCCCTAAATCTTTAAATAGCAGCCAACTCATGTGCTCTAATAATTTTATATAGGGAGGAATACGATTGCCTATAAAATCCTGCCTCTGCTCTAAGAAACAAATTCCAAGACATTTCTTAACAATCCAAATCATGCAGAACTAACGGGGATCTAATTTTTATGTCTGTGTTTTGGTTCCTTTTTTCAAGGTGGGGAAATTCAGAAAAATAGAGGTTAACTTGAATAATTTATCTTAGCGCAGCTGAGAACATATTGGAACAAAAGAACGAATTAAAGAATGAATTAGTTTTAGGCTAAGTGCATCAGCAACGTATAGAGGACTGCTTTTGCTTGCGTGTATATTATAACGCTAAATGCTTTTTTAAAAATTTGTGCACTGGCTTCATAAGTTATGCTATAAAATGTCATGAGAATGTTTTTCAATTTTTTTTAAAAATAATAGTGTTAATATTTATAGATAAAAAGGCTCCGTTTGACACCCAAAGGTGATCGAATAGTCGAAGACTCCTAAACTCATGATGTTATTTTTAAAATCTGTATTATAAATGACTGTGCATTTACAAGAGATCGGGTTTTTTTTCCCCAACTCTGGCTAGATCAGAGGTTTATATTATTTAAAAAAAAAAGTTATAATATATCAATCCGGATTTTTTTTTTTGGGGGGGGGGGGGGCAATTATATTTCTTGACAACATTGAAACACAAAGAACACACAAATACGGAGACACACAAACAGATATACAGTTATATATATATATATATTTGAATACTGAATGCCGGCTTGCAGCAATATCATCCATGTATTAATGGATAGCTGAGAAATATTATTGCAATCATACTGGTCAATTTTCTCGCCAGCCTTTTTAAAAAAAAATGAACCAAAAACACTCGCTTTCTTGATCTTAGAAATCTCTTCCTCTGCTTTTGTTTTTTTTCAGTAGAACTGCTAACCGCCTTAACTTCTTCACAGTGTAGAATATGGTGCTTTAAAAAATATGTGTGTACGCAGTCACGCATGGATGTGTGTCCTTTGTTACTCGAGTCGAGCATTTAAAACAAAGAAACTGGAAACAGTAATAATCCTGCACACCGCCTCTTTAAGTCAATTTTTATAAAACACACATTTCGATCCAAGTATTCCAACTCGAACAAGTATAGTATGATTAGCAGATCTCAACCTTAGGTTGAATAATGGCTCCTGCTGTCTTGAGTTTCCCCTCCGCACTTATGAAGTGTGTTGTGTCAGAGTAGGATTAAGAGCAGTTGGGACAGAATGGGACAACTCGCCGCAGCCCACTCGCCATGGCCAACTCAACCGTAGGATCACTCAAGCTTGGCCAACTCTTCCGCCACGGAAGAATTCCAACTATTCAATTTAATTCTTTAAAATAATCTTTAAAATGGTTTTAATTTTGCTTGTTCCCATTTCATTCTGTCCCCTCCGTTGGTATCCTGTCTTTAATGATTCTACTCTACCGTTTCTTCGATAATAGCGTAACTCTTGTATTGCAGTGAGTTGGCCATGGCGAGTTATCATGGACCTCGCTTGGGGTGCTTCCCAAACCATGGTGGTCAGTATTGAGACACGATGGTAGCAAGTTTTAATGAAGTGGCATTAAGCTTATTTCCATCCTTCCGTCTGTTTTGTCTTAATCTCATGCCGATTGCCCTCCCTGTTTTTTTTTCCTTCTTTTTTTAAATTAAAGCATCACAGAAGCTTTGTTTAGAAATACAGGTTTTCTGCAGTTGACTTTTGAGTTGTATGGAAAATAGTGCTGTCTGAACGATCTCCTGCACGGATATTGTGTTCTTGACTTTGTGAAATATTTTTGCCAATCCCCCCTAATCCTTCCACTCCCCCCAAAATAAGAAGGTGCACATGATTTAAACTGATTCTATTTTGCTTTTATTATTTTTTTGTCTTGATTTCAGGGGTTGGTTCCTAAAGTTCATACCTTTACATCCACTATCTCAGGTCCCTTAAAAATTATAAAATGCTTCAGGGATTTTTAATGCCACTTGAGAATGGCAGACCAAATGTAATATTTATATGCAATGAAACTATTAGGGTTGGTTTTTTTTTTTTTTTTTTTTGTATTGTAAAAAATGTAAATTTGTAAAGATTTTTTTTTTCCTAGAGTTTTTTTTTCCTTGCGGGGTGGGTAAAAGATGGGGTGGGGGGAAAATGAATTGGAAGGGCGAGGAATGTCACAATGTAATTTAGGATGTTTCATTTTCCAGCTCTGGGATTATCTTAATAAAAAAAATTCATCTCATTCTTTGGATTTTGCTTTCTTTTCCTTTGTTACGCTGGAATAAAACAGAAAGGTTTTTATATATTAATTTTTATATATGAATTATATATATTAATTTACGTTAAACATGCCACTCCTGAAAATGTCTCTTATTTGCAGGTATGACTCTCACAAAAAGCAAAAAAAGTTTGGGAAATAATATTTTGGGAGACATAGAAAGAGACAGTCATACCGATACTCAATTTACAGCCTTATTTGGGATTGCAACCTCTACCCTGTAAACTACTCTATAATCCTCTGATGTTCTTTGGAACTTTTTGCCAAGAACGAAAGGAAACCACCAGAAATTCTAACTCCTACCGAGGACAATCATTCAATGGAGGGGAAAAAATATCAATATTCTAATTAATCTGCACAATAGAGGAAATTAGATTTACAGCTCGTGATTCTGGAAGCTTGTACAAACACTGGGAGTGCAGCAGTGATTTCTGTAGCAGCATGGCCAAATGTGTTTTCCAGCCCACAGAGAAGGTCCACGGCGGCCTCTTTGATTAAGGCAAATGATTTCCAAGTGTGGCTTTCACTAGAAAATAAGGGCCAATGTGAGCCAGGGATCTTGGCTAAAAGGGAATGTTCTCGGATGTTCTGCTTTCTTTCAGAAAAGAGTTTGGAGCCCTTATGGGAAGCAAAAGGGGATATTTAAAGCAAAGAACCCCTCTCTGAGGCAGATGGGCAGTTAAAGGGGTGTGAAAGTGGATAGATGGATCGATGGAGTGGCCCACCAGCAAAGCTGGTGGCCAACTCGGACAATGAGGAGGTTGGAGAGGACCTTGGGCCAGTCCTGGAGTCAGGGGAAGGTTCTGATGGGTGCTCTAGTCGGAGGCAGAGATGGGGCCGGGGCCCTCCGACAGTTATCAGCTGCCTTCAGAGTCAGAGATCAGTGGGGAAGAAGAACAGTTGGAGCCTGTTTCATATGCACAGCTGTCAGGAGAAGGGAACAACTAAGGAACAGGGGTCGACTCGGAAGGAAAGGCACAAGTGGATGCTGAATGGCCCCACCCATAGGGAATAAATAGGAGCAAAAGCGGAGTATGGTGTTTGTAGGAGACAATTAGTTTGCTCATTTTTACGAAGATTTACTTATCCAAGTTCGTGCCTCACAGAGACTCCTTGCCAAGTATTTCAACTGGAAACAGCCTGGCAACTATCCAAGGATTGATAAGGTCTGTTTTTGCAATAAAACCTCGAAAGGGTTACTGCCGGGACTTTTCTGGATGTGAATGAGAAGAATTCACAGTAACCAAATAAAAAGGGTTTTTTTTAGGGACCAAAAGCCTGTTTCGTGATTCTGTTAAGCCTGGGTCAGAACAGATGGATGGGTGGGTGGATAAATGAATGGCTGGTCGCAAAAGGGGATCACGTGACTAGGGCACTGCAACAGTCATAAATACACGCCAGCTGCCAAGCATCTGAATTTTGATCAAGTGACCATGGGGATGTTGTAACTGTCGTAAGTGTGAAAAACGATCACGTCACTCTTCAGTGCCCTTGTAACTTCAAATGGTCAGTAAATTACCGTTGCAAGTCAAGGACTATCCACACTCTTTATTTTGCACTGATTTTCATTACTGGAGCTCTGATTCATCTAGCATTTGAACAATTCAAAGGACATGAGGTCCCTTACTTCCCATAGCCCATCCTGGTAGGTCCAAAAAAAGTCTACATTTGTCCACCTCAAGTGAAGAGAAGCAGAGAAAGGCCAGGAAACCAAAGCAACATTTTAAAAAGTCAACCAAACACCTGTATCCAAACTATAAAAGGTCGTAAACTCCCAAAGCAAATGTACTCCGGAAGACGAGTTAACATGACACCTGTTGCCAATTCTCAGAAGGCTTAATGGGGAAGAGGGTGGGGCTGGAGGGGAGCAGCCAGTTTTTCTTGTTGCACTTTAGGTACACAATGAGCTTCCCCAAGCTTAATCCACCTCTTGCGCAGGCTGCATCCAAGGAGATTAGGACTGAGCCGTTTATATTCCCGCCGATGACATAGCGAGCACGCAACAGGTGGGAGAAACGGACGGAAAGAAAAATTTCTGATTAATAAAATCAGCAACACCTCAAGACTCACCTTTCAAAATAGAACCGGTCTACCTTTGTACCCAATGCACCACCTGAGATCAGAACGATGGCTTGGCTGCACCGTCTGGGAGAGAATACACACATGCAACACAACCTAAAGGTCTTTTCTACCCAGGCCATTGTGAATCTCAAAAGACTAGAGCTGGTGTCTTGTCATACCTCCTAAGGCTCAGCTGCTGACACCCAGTTGGCCCAGTTTAAAAAGAAAAGGCTCAAACTGGTTTTCCAATCGATCTCTGGCAGATGGTCCCAGCTGATTCCCTGATTTCCTCTTCATTCTCTAAAATGACCTTAAAAGTAGGGGAATTGTGGGAGATTAAAAGGCTAAGCGGACGCGGTGGCTCAGTGGCGAAGACGCTGAGCTTGTCGATAAGAAAGGTCAACAGTTTGGCAGTTTGAATCCCTAGTGCCGCATAACGGAGTGAGCTCCCATTACTTGCCTAAGCATCTGCCAACCTAGCAGTTCAAAAGCATGTAAAAATGTAAGTAGAAAAATAGGGACCACCTTGGTGGGAAGGT